>PVKS010050326.1:0-11602 GCA_004027875.1 Aplodontia rufa
GCTTGCGCTGTGGCCACTTTTGTCTCTAGCACTCCGGCCACCACGACATGTTCTGGACTCTGCGACTCCTCCGCCTGCCAGAGGGTGCTGCTGCCGATCTGCAGCTCTCCACGCTCGCCCTGCCCTCTCGGAACTCCCTTCCCCTTCCATCGGTGAAGACTGCTCTTTCCTCCTCATTCCTCGGCTTTGTCCCTTGGGCTAAAGCTTTTCATGCCCCACATCCAGCCAAGCCCATCAGGCACTCAACCCTTCTTGTACCCTTAGTATGATGTCATGGGACCTCTTCTAGGCCAGGCTGATAGGTCTTCCTGGCTGCCAAGCCATTTAGCCAGCCTGCTGGTTCCTGCTGAGAAGCAGCAGCAAAGCAGTGGAATGGTGGAGCAGTGGAGTGGCAGCCTGGGTGGGTTCAAGCACAGCCTGGCCCATGGAGTCTGCCGCACAGGCGCAGCAGGCCTGAGGCAAGGCAAGTCGGCGCTTCAGTGAGCCAAGGTGTGCCGGCCTGCATCCTGTCCCTGCCAGGCCTGAACAGTACGCATGTCCACTGCAGAAGCCTCTCCATGCAGACCTGTGGCCCCATCCAATGACCTCAATCTCTTGCTTCCTGACCTGCAATGGGAAAACGGAAGTGGGGTAAACCTGAATGGAAGTTGAGACTCAAGAATTAACCAATAGGGTCAGTATGTTTCCAAACCCTAACTAGCATAAATTTGGAGCAATAGTGTTAATACTTTTCCAAACCCTAACTAGCCTAAGTTTGAACTAACACCATTGGTACTTTTTTCAATCGCTAATTAACATAATTTTGTACCAACAGCAGTGACCCAAGTGCTATATAAACCCCTAGACTATCACAGATGGAGAAAACCTGCTATTGGGTCCCCTCTTGCAGTGAAAGAATTCTGTAGCCGTTACTTCAATATATCCAACTCTTACATTCACTCACCCTGGTCTATTTTCTTTTCTTTTCTTTCTTTCTTTCTTTTCTTTTTTTTTAAGGAGAGGGGGAGAGAGAGAAGGAATCAATTTTATTCATTTTTTCATCTGGCATCTGGTTTTCATTTCCCTGACATTTAGTTGTGTACTTGGCGCTGGAGTTTAAACCCTGGTCCTTGTGCATGCCAGGCAAGCACTCTAACTGCTCAGCCACTGCTCCAACACCATGGTCTGTGGATTTCATTCTTTCAATTCCCTTGAAGCAAAAACCCAGAAAGGGGGTTGGCACAGATTACAGAAGGAAAGAATAAAGAGGGATGGTGTTAGTTTGGGTCTTCAAAGAAGAAGACACAGAGAAAATAAGACGTCTGAGGAATTTATTAAAGAAAACATGTAAGAGAGAAAATGTGGGGGAAGATGGAAAAGACTAGAAGACCTTTTAGACTTTGATGCAGGTCTGCCTTGTGAAGGAGAAAGAACAAGAAGAAAGTTTAGGGGGAAACATCAGTCTAAGAAAAAAGTTTGGCAAGGTCAATGTAGAGACCTTGAGCCAAAGTTGTTGGTCAAAGGAGGTTCCTGTGTCTCAGGAATGGACCTCCCTCAGCATCTCCACTGCACCCAGTCACCGGTGGGGAGGAGGCCGTGGGAAGCATGGCCTCAGAAGTGATACAGTGAAAGATTTCAGAGACTACAGCTGGGGCCCAAGGTCAATTGCAATTTCAACAGTTAGATATCTGAGAGGCGAATTGTCATGGCCTTGGAAAGAAGGCAGGGAGAGAGAAAAAAAGGAGGGAGAGGGAGAAGGTAATCTGGAGAGAGGGAGGGAGAAGAAAACGAATAAACACGCTGGTACATTCTATTCTGTTTGTATTGAAAAAGTCCACAGGAAATTCAGCTTCTTGGACTTGCAGTGGAGAAAAGCAAAAAAGTACAGGAGTGGGGGCTGGAGCGGTGGCTCGGCAGTTATAGCGCTTGCCAGGCATGCGCAAGTACATAGGGTCAAACCCCAGCACCCACGTACACAACTAAGTGTCAGAGCAATGAAA
Organism: Aplodontia rufa; assembly: GCA_004027875.1. Lineage (NCBI taxonomy): Eukaryota > Metazoa > Chordata > Mammalia > Rodentia > Aplodontiidae > Aplodontia > Aplodontia rufa. The sequence continues at coordinate 1,980 of PVKS010050326.1, forward strand.
GCCATGTCAAAAACTCAATAAAAAATTGATTCTCTCTGTCTCTCGCTCTTTCTCTCTCACTGTCCTTCTCTCTTAAAACAAAACAAAACCAAGTACAGGAGTGGTAAGGAGACCCTGAGCTGGTGTCTGGGGTTCATTAATGACTAGCTGTGTGACTGTGGGCAACTTCAGCACTCTATGTACTATTTCCCAGCTTCTAAGTTGAGAATATTAATACCTGTTCCACTTGTGTCGTAGGATTGATGTCCCAACTGAGGGGTATTAACTTCAACCCATTCACCACCAAACGTAGAAATTCGCCTTTGAGGAGTCAAATATCACTCCGGGAATATCCAGGATTGTTCCTTAGCTTGATTGGAGTTCTAGGTCTTTGCTGGCAGGTGGACACAGGGAGATCCAGCAATGTGTCCTGGTTCAGCTGGCGTGTCTGCTGTCTGACTTTCAGTAGGTGAGCTTCGGGTATGGATGGAGCAACGTGCCCTCTGCTGAGCAAAGCACCATTGGCAGCAGACTTTGGGTCAAACTGGATCGGCGCTGAGTGCAGGTGATAAGGATTCCTCTGGAGGGACACTTGGGCTGGCAGGTGATGGACCAGGACTCAAACCCAATAAGGCCTCAGAGCCTCAGCCCAGTGCCCTTCACAGAAGCCCTTCACCAGGAATTTTCCAGATGATACCCACTCTTCCTTGCCCTCCAGGGTCACCATTTCCTCCTATATATGAGAAAAGCTGCTTATTATACAAGAGAATAGGCAGGAGATCACACCCAAACCCTCCGTTCTCCTGTGGTTCTTAACTTAAGGCATGTGTCAGAATCACCTGTGCTGCTTTTCAAAAATAGAAATTTCCAGCCTTCCCCCTGACCTACTGAATCAGAAACTACAGGGAAGGGGCCTAGGGATTTTCATTTTCAAAGGCCTGAGATGATTCTGAAATATAAACATGTAGCAGGAAGTAATCACAGTCTCTTGAGAGCTGATCTTAGTAACCTCGACCTAAAATGCATCACCAAACCATCCCAGCTGGTCAGCATAGTACTGAACTCCATCCATACTTGTGATTTACTTGATAGCTGCTTTGTACAGTTTTCTCGTGTTACTCTAGAGTGTCGACATTCAGAAGTGAATTCAAAAGAGGTCCTCAACTAGAAAACTCATCTGATCCCCAACCTCTGTCTTTCCATATGGGTGTTTTAAAACTGTGCTTGGGGGCTGGAGCGGTGGCTCAGCGGTTTCGGCGCTTGCCTGGCAAGCACGAGGACCCAGTTCAAACCTCAGCACCACGTACACAACTAAGTGTTGGAGCAACTAAGGCCATGTGAAAAACTAAATAAACTTGTTAAAAAAAACTGTGCTTGGTTAAACTAGGAGAAACTTAACTGATTTCCTTCAAAACATGATGTCTCATATGATTGTTCTAATCCTATTTACAATGGCACAGTCCTCTGCTGGCTTCTCAGGACCACCCAAGATGTTGGATGACAGTTTTAGAAACCAGATAGAGCCAAGATGATTTAATTCATATTCACATTAAAATAGTCCACTAGTGCAGATATTTTAATTGTACCGGTTCTTGTGAATTCCTAAGCTCTCCAAGGATAAAGATTGTTGTTTGTTGACCTTTGTCTTATTCAGTCCTTGACACACAGTAAGTGTTCAACAAATGTCTGTTAGTAAATTTTATGCTTTGACTCTTAAATGGGCCCCAAGAGCCCATATATTAAAGGCTCCATCCCCAGCCTGTGGCGCTACTGGGAGATGGTGGGACCTTTAGGAGATGGGGCCTAGTGAAGGACATCAGGTCTTTCGGGGCATGACCTTGAAGGAGATACTGGGGCATTGGCCCTTTTCTCTCTCTGCCTTTGTTTCCTTCCTGCCCTGAAATGAGCAGCTTTGCTGAACTACTGGCACCTTCCCACAGGCCCAAAGCAACAGGGTCAGGTAACCATGAACTGCAACCAACAGCCAAAATCGATCCTTTTGCTTTTTATTTATTTATTTGTATTTTTGAGAGAGAGAGAGAGAGAATCAATTTTATCTATTTTTTCGTGTAGTTTTTATTTTTCCAACACTAGTCATGTATGTGGTGCTGGAGTTCGAGGCTGGGTTTTCACGCATGCCAGCAAGCGCTCCAACTGCTGAGCCACTGCTGCAGCCCCTTCTTTTGCTTTTTAAGTTCTTTGTCACAAGTGAGCATTTAGGTCACATGACCCAATTCCATGTGCTGTCCATGATGCAGCCACATTAACCACATGGCCTGTGGGCTTTGTATTTGTTTCTCATTTGCTTTGATTTAGTTGCAAAGGTATCTGGTCACCAGGAAGAGGACATTTTGAAAAACCTTTATTCCCCACTCTCATCCCACCCTGAGATCACCAGTGTCAAGCTGTTTCATTGTTCTTCCACACCACTCTTCATGTTCAAACAAAAATATATAAATACATGTGTATTAGTCAGGGTTCTCTAGAGAAACAGAACCAATAAGAGGTGTGTGTGGGGTGGGTGTGGATGTAGAGAGAGAGATGGAGACAGAAACAAAAAGTGGATTTTTTTTTAACAGTCTAACTTTTGAATAGTTTTGGGTTCCCAATAATATTGAACAGAAGGCACAGAGATGTCCCATATATCCCCTACCTCAACATATGCATGACTTCCCCGATTATCAATATACCCAATAGTGGTACATTTGTTACAATTGATGAACCTACATTTAACACATCAGCCCCATAGTTGGCACTGGTGTGGGGTTCACATTAGGGTTTACTCTTAGTATTACATTCTATGGTTTTGGGTAAATGTATACTGAGATGTCTTCCCACTATGATAGCATCATACAGAGAAATTTCACTGCCCTGAAAATCCTGTATTCTGCCCATTCATCCCTTCTTTCCTAACCCCTGGAAACCACTGCTCTTTTTTTTTTTTTAAGAGAGAAGGACAGTGAGAGAGAGAGAGAGAGAGAGAGACAGAGAATCAATTTTTATTGAGTTTTTCACATGGCTTTCGTTGCTCCAACACTTAGTTGTGTATGTGGGTGCTGGGGTTTGAACCCGTGTACTTGCGCATGCCGTGCAAGCGCCTGTAACCGCTCAGCCACCGCGCCAGCCCCTCCACTGCTCTTTTTAATGTGTCCATACTTTTGACTTTTTCAGAATGTCATGTATTTGGGATCACACAACACGTGGTCCTTTCAGATTGGCTTCATTGATTTAGCAATATATATTTAGATTTCCTCTATATTTTTTTCATCACTGGATAGCTCATTTCTTTTCAGTACTGAACAATATCCCCTTGACTGGATGTATTATAGTTCAGCCGTTCACCTACTGAAGGACATCTTGTTTTTTTCCACGCTTTTGCAATGATGGATAAAATTGCTGTAAACATCTGTGTGTGTTATCACATAGAATAAGTTCTCCATTCTTTTGGGGGAAATTCCAGAGTCTGGTTGCTGGATTATAAGGTAAGAGTATATTTAGCTTTGGAAGAAAACACTAACCATCTCTTAAATTGACTGTACTATTTTGCATTCCAACTAGCCATGAATGAGAGTCCCTGTAGTTTCACAACTTTGCTAGCATTTACTGTTCTGAATTTTGGCTACTCTAATAAGTATTCAGTGTTCTGGATTTTGGCTACTCTGGTAAGGGTGTAGCACTATCTCTTTTTAACTTGCATTTCCCTGATGAAATATGGCACGGAGCACATTTTCATATGCTCTTTTGCCATATGTACACTTTTGGTGAAGTTTCTGTGAAGGTCCTTAACCCATTTTTAATCCTTATTTTAAAAAAATTATTATGATTTTTTAAAATTATTATGATGTTTTAAGAGTTTTTTAAAAATATATTTTGGGTAGCAGTCCTTTATCAGATCACTCTTTTTTTTTTTTTTAAGAGAGAGAGACAGAGAAAGAGAGAAACAACTTTATTTAGTTTTTCACATGGCCCTCGTTGCTCCAACACTTAGCTGTGTACGTCGTGCTGGGCTTTGAACCCGGGTCCTCGTGCTTGCCAGGCAAGCGCCGAAACCACTGAACCACCGCTGCAGCCCATCAGATCATTCTTTTGAACATGTTTTCTCCGTCTGTGGTTTCTCTTTCATTCTTTTGATAGTGTCTTTTTTTTTTTTTTAGAGAGAGAGGGACAGTGAGAGAGAGAGAGAGAAAGAATCAATTTTTATTTATTATTCCAAAGGCTTGGTTTCTCTGACATTTAGTTGTGTACGTGGTGCTGGGGTTCAAACTTCGGTCCTTGCGCATGCCAGGCAAGCGCTTTAACCACTGAGCTACTGCTCCAGCCCCTTAACACTGTCTTTTGCAGAGTAGGAATTTTTAGTTTTAATAAAGTCCAGTTCATCAATGCTTTCTTTTATGAATCATTACATTGGTGTTGTATCTAAAAACTCATCACAACACTCAAAGTCATCTAGATTTTATATTGTATTAGCTCTTAGGAGTTTCATGGTTTTGCATTTTACATTTAGGCCTGTGATCCAGTTTGAGTTAATTTTTGTGAAAGTATAAGGTCTTTGTCTGGATTCTTTTTTTTTCTTTTTAACATGTGAATGTCCAATTGTTCCAGCACTATTGAAATGATTATCTTTTCTCCATTGTATTTCTATCGCTCTTTTGTCAAAGATCAGTTTACTAGCCAGGCACAGTGGTGCACACCTGTAATCCCAGCGACTGGAGAGGCTGAGGCAGGAGGATCACAAGTTCAAAGGCAGCCTCAGCCATTGGAGAGACCCTGAGCAACTTAGCATGTCCCTATCTCAAAATAAAAAATACAAAACGGGCTGTGGATACAGCTCAGTTTTTAAACATCTTGGGATTCAGTCCACAGTACCAAAAAAAAAAAAAAATCACCATAAACTGGCTCTATTTCTGGGCTCTATTCTGTTCCATTTATCTTTGTCTATTCTTTCACCCATACTCCATGCTCACTGTAGCTTTATAGTAAGTCTTGAAGTTGGATAATGGTAGTCTCCAGCTTTGTTTTTCTCCTTCAATATTGTGTTGACTATTCAGGATGTTTTAGTTTTCTACATAAACTTTAAAATCAGTTTGTCAATATCCACAAAATAACTCCTGGGATTTTGACAGAGATTGCACTGAATCTATAGAACAAGTGAGGAAGAGCTTACATCCTAACAACATTGAGTCTTCTTATCCATGAACATGGAACATCTCTCTGTGTAGTTCTTCCTTGATATCCTTCATCAGTTTTATGATTTTCTTTATACATATGTTTTGCATATTTTGTTATTTATACCAAAGTATTTGATTTGGAGGCATACTAACGTAAATGGTATTGTGTTTTTAACTTCAAATTCCACTTGTTCATTGGTATATATAAAAGCAATTGAATTTTCTATATTAACTTTGTATCCTTCAACCTTGTTGTGATCATTTATTAGTTCAAGGAGGTTTGGGGTTGATTCTTTTGATTTGTCTATGCATATATCATATCTTTTGTGAACAAAAATAGATTTATTACTTCTTTCCAGATTTGTATACCTTTTCTTTTTGTGTCTTTTTTTTAAATCAATTTTTATTGAGTTTTTCACATGGCCTTTGTTGCTCTGACACTTAGCTGTGTATGTGGGTGCTGGGGTTTGAACCGGTGTACTCGCGCATGCTGGGCAAGCACCCTAACCACTGAGCCACCGCTCCAGCCCCTCTTTTAGTGTCTTATTGCATTAGCGAAGACTTCATTTGCGATTGAAAACCAGTGGTGAAATGGTATATCCTTGTCTTGTTCCTGATCTTAATAGGAAAGCTTTGAGCTTCTCACAAGAAGTGGTTTATTTTAAGAAATTGACTCAGGAGACTGTGGGACCTGACAAGTCTGAAATCTGAATTTAAGTAAGAGTTGATGTTAAATCTTGAGTCAAAATTCCCTAGATCAGGCCAGTCAAAGTGGAAATCCAGGCTGGGGTTCTGGGTTATGATGTAGGGGTAAATTTCTCCTACTTCAGGGAACCTCAGCTATTACTTCTAAGACCTTCAGCTGATTAGATCAATCCTACCTATATTGTGGAGGTTAATCTGCTTTATTCAAAGTCTACTGGTATTTATTTAGTCACATCTAAACTGAAAATATTCACAGCAATATCTAGACGGATGTTTGAGTAAACCTGGCATAATAGCTTAGCCAAGTTGAAAGATAAAACTAACCATCACAGTATTTAAGAAGAGTATAGAAAATTTTAAAATTTAGTCTTTATAGAAGTGGAATCATGCCATATAGTTTTCTTTCTTTCTTTCTTTTTTTAAAGAAAAAGAGGACAGTGAGAGAGTGAGAGAGAGAGAGAGAGAGAGAGAAACAATTTATATTTAGTTTTTTTGTGTGACTTTCGTTCCTCAGACACTTTGTTGGACACATGGTGCTGGGGTTTGAACTCACACACTTGCGCATGCCAGGCAAGTGCCGTAACCACCGAGCCACTGCTCCAGCCCCAATGCCATATAGTTTTCTGTATAACTTGCTTAATATCTTATAATAATATATCATATTCTTCTTTAAAAAATAGTGTCTCACACTTTGTTTTTCAAGCCAATTCTTATAGATTCCCTATAAGGAAATTCAAGTTTCCTCGTGGAACTCCTAACACAAGTAGGGAAATGTACATAGTCCCAGTCCCACTGAAGTGAGGGCTATGTTGAACAGAAATTTAGAATCCATCTTCAGTGGGATTGTAATATCTCTCATAGTTATTTCTGTTGTGATATATGTCTATAATTTGCACTATGTTAATACTATCCACACCACTCAAAGACACTGGCTATAAGTACTTCCAATTCTTTTTTTTAAAGTAGTGTTATAAAAAATTAAATGTAATGTATGAACTGGGTGTGGTGGCACAAGCCTGAAATCCTAGTGACTTGGGAGCCTAAGGCAACAGGATAGCAATTTCAAAGCCAGCCTCAGCAACTTAGCGAGGCCCTGAGTAATATAGGGAGACCTAGTCTCAATCAAAAATTAAAAGGGTTTGGGATGTAGCTCAGTGGATAAGTACTGCTGGGTTCAACCCCCGTACAAACAAACAAATGAATATAATACATGAACCATGAACTTGGTTAAAAGCAAAACAACAACATATCAGGATAAAAGGGAAGTCATTCACCCCAGCCCTCCCGTCTCCCTTTAACTTCCCTCATGCACTACATGATGAGAAAGTTCCAGGAAAGGTTCTACAAGAATTGGATGTACTGATTTCTGATTGTAAATTATCATCTTGGTTTATTAAATTGCAAGTTGGTTAAATTTTGTTTAAAAAGGGGACGCATTCTGCTGCAGTAGATCCCACGTGGCATGCTAGGAAGAAAGAGGGACTGAGCTGGCCAGAGAGCGGGAGAGGGAGCAGAGGCTAGCCCTGCATGGGGCTGGAATGAGCACAGGAAGGGATCCCAGATTGGACTACAGTCCAGGTGAAGTCCTCCAGACAAAAAAAGAAGTCCATTCTGACTCCTGTCGGCCATGGGGAGCATGCAGGAACCAGGTCCGGGGTGTGTGGTAGTCCACTGCGAGAGGCTGTTCACAGCAAGGCGGGGGAACAGCGGCAGAGCAGGCATGATGCATTTAGGAAGCTTCCTAGCCCTTGTCTAGAGACTGGCACCCCGAGCTGCATACTCTTTCAAGGGCAACGCTGCCTTTCCTTGATTCTGGGGGATGAACAGAGAGAAAAGAGCCCAAAGCCCAAGTGGAAGGGTCCAGGTAGGCTGCCCCATGTCCTGCTAGAAATATCAAGGAGGAGGCCGCCTTAACCCCCTAAAAGTGCTGGTGACAGCAATCCACGGCAAGGACTACACAGATGTTGTGCCCCGTGGTTTCCTTTTGAGCCTCCAGATCCATTCCATCCTCCTCTGGTTCCAGTGCTCCTAAAGGTGGGCCTCAGCGAACTCCATCAAAGGGCTCCTATGTCCTTTGCCTTCCTATGCTTTGGCCAACAATAAGAGATCGGGAGGCTATGAGGAGGGTGGTCAGAGGATTTATTTCCCCCAAATACCTCCTTCAGGGTAGCTGGCTATGTCTCTGGACCAAAAGCCACAACTCCTGTCAAGAGGCCCTTTTCACTGAATTTTCTCTCTCAAGTTTCCAGTAATTGCTTCCTCCTTCTGCTCCTTCTGGCCTGTGGTTTCCTTACACCCTGCTATGCCTTTGTAAATAGTCTCTTTATTAAACTCTTCTCAGTTTACTCAGTCTGAGGGTGCCATCTGCTTCCTTCCAGGACTTGGAATGATACAGATGGCTTGTCTGACATTATTGTTTTAGGCAGAGGTGAGGCAGCCTACAGATAGCTGGAAGTTACCTCAGGTACCTGGAATTAAGCCAGATATAGGCCTTCACGGGTGGGACTGTGACTAACTGGCTTTGCCTACACTGTGGCAGGGTCGATCTTTATGTAGGCAGCCCTTTAAGAGCAGGTTTTTCTCTTTCCTCAATTCAGGGACACCGTTTTATCTTAAAAGTGTTTCCTTCTCTGATGGTGATGTTCTTGAGAGGCTGTACTGTGAATGGTTTTCCCATGAACAAAACCATCATTGAGGCCTTGAGAGGAAGAGCCCAGGACGAGGCATAGGTTGAGGACATGAGGATTTGGAAGAACACTGAAGGAAGGATATAGATCTAAAAGAGAAAAAGTCTAGGCTGCAAGGTCTCTACCCATTCCACAACTTAAGACTGAAGTTCTGGACCAGGAGAAGGTGCTGATCCAGCTAAAGTGTAACAGGAAAAAAAGCAGGAGCCCCCACCGCTGTGCAAGAAGTGCCCACCTCTTACCAGGTGGCAGGTGTAGGCCAGTTACCTGCAAATTCTGCATTATAGAAATGGGCTGATAATTAGAGGATTAGGAATATGGCCTTTTATCACTTTCTTTTTTAAAAAGGACAGTGAGAGAGAGAGAGAAACAATTTTATTTAGTTTTTCACGTGGCCTTTGTTGCTACAACACTCAGTTGTGTACGTGGTGCTGGGGTTCGAACTCAGGTCCTCGCGCATGCAAGGCAAGCGCTGAAACCGATGAACCACTGCTCCAGTCCCTTATTCCAGGTTTTATAAAATGTGATTCTGAAGTGTTAAAGTGAGTTACATAAATGTGGACAAAAGATGAGAGAGGAGAGAAAGAGGCAGAAGTTTTGATTATTTTAACATTTTTATAAAACTCAAGACACAGGATTGGTTTTGTCCCCACTGAAATTATGGCAACTGAAGTTTTCTCTTGTAGTATGTGTTCCCATTCCTTTCTGAGTCCCTTGAAGATCTCCTCTTTTGACTCCACATGATGCAGAAGGAAACGTCAACCACAGTGCCCTGCCCCCTCCTTGATAGTCATTTGATCACATGATCAAAGCAGATCCAATCAGAACCTTCTCTAAAATTGGTACATGGACATAGTTTATTCTTTTCTTCTGGGCTGCTAAGTCTTTCTGCCTACTTCCCGGGTGACCTTAGACAAATCATTTAACGTCTCTAACCCTAAATTTTCTCACTGTAATGAGGATGATAATACTATCCATCTCATAGGAATTTGTGAGGATTGAATAATATACAGTGTGAGAAAGCTTGTTATAAACTGTAAAGCATCATTTAATATCATTAATGAATATACCATTATTACACATA
>PVKS010050327.1:0-11602 GCA_004027875.1 Aplodontia rufa
TTAATAAAATCAATTTCAGATTTTATATTTTTAGTGGTTACTAGAAAGCTTAAATTATACTTGTGGCTGTCTTATGTTTTTATTAAACAGTGGAATTCTAGCCCATTTTTTATGTGTTTAAGTATAATTTTATTTTTCTTTTTTCTGTTTGTAATGCCAAGAAAATGAGTACACTGTAGTTCTTATTTTTTCTAATCTTATTTTTATAGTTTTGATTGACATATAATGTTTATACTTATTTAAGGGGTACAATATGATAATTTGATATACGAATACAAAGTACAGTGATCAAATCAGGGTAATCAGCATTTCCATGTCCTTAAATATTATAATTTCTATATTTTGGGAACTTTCAAATTCTTCTCCTTCAGTTATTTTGACATACATAATAAATTGTTGTAGGCTGTAGTTGCTTACTCTGCTATAGAGCATTTGAGCTGATTCTTCCTATCGAATTGCATTTTGGTACTCGTTACCCAGCCTCTATGTGTGTTTACCCTCTCCTCCTTAGCCTCCAGGGACCACTATTGTACTCTTTACATCTACAAGATCAACCTTTTTAGCTTCCACAAATGAGTGAGAACTATGGTATTTGTCTTTCTTTGCCCCTCTTATTTCAACTAGCATAATGTCCTCCAGTTTCATCCAAGTTGCTGTAAATGATACGATTTCATTTTCATGGATGAATAATATTCCATTATAGATATATACCACATTTAAAAAATACATTCATCCATTGATGGACATCTTGGTTGATTCCAGATCTTGGTCATTAGGAGTAGGGCTGCAGTAAACATGGGTATGCAGACATCTCTTTGATACAATAATGTTGTTTCCTGTAGATATATACCCAGTGGGATTGCTGGGTCATTCTATTTTTAGTTTTTTGAGGCATCCCTGTACTGTTTTGCATAATTGCTATACCAACTTATATTCCCACCAGCAGTGTACAAGGATTCCCTTTTCTTCATACCCTTACACTTATCATCTGTGGTCTTTTTTATAGTAGTCATCCCACTAGGTACAGGGTGACGATCCTGTAGTCATGTTGCTTTGTATTTTCTTTGTGGTTAGTGACATTCAGTACTTTTTCACATGCCTGTTAGCCATTTGTATATTTTCTTTTGAAAAATGTCCATTCAAGATTTTTGTCCTTTTTCAGTTGGCTATTTGGGGATTTTGCTATTGAGCTCTATGAGTTTCTTTTATGTGTACTGAATATTAACCCCCTACCTAACCTATGGTTTGTGAGATTTCTCCCATTCCATAGCTTGTGCTTTCATTTCTGTTGGTTGTCTCCTTTGCTGTGTAGGAACTTTGAGTTTGCAGTAGTTCCACTTCTTTATTTTTTCTTTTGTTACCTATACCTCGGTGTCATATCCAATATACATTCAAAATTAAAGATGCCCCAAGTTTCTTACCAGAAAGCCTGTTCTAAACATATCAGCACTTAAGTTTTATCTTTTAGATTTCTTTTTTTTTTCAGATTGATGTGCAAACCATGGTCCTCAGTGATCCCATAGCTGTAACACTCACTATTTATTTGTTTGCAATGGAAGCTTCTGGAAGGAAAGGACCATAGTTTATTGATATCAATAGTCACATTCATTTGTTCATCCAGCGCTGTTACTTTGTGCCGGGTGTGGGATGCCTCTGGGTGTGAAGATGAATATGCTATTGTTCTTTCCCTCCAGTAGCTCAAGCCTGCTGGCATCCAGGCCAGTGTTGATGAATGCTTATGGGCTTGGAGAAGGAGCATCAAGGGTGACAGTAAGTTAAGAGGGCTCTCCTCTCCCTGGTTCTGGAGTCCAAAAGGAAGTCCTAGGAAGCTAACTAGTAACAAACTACATTTGTTTTTTTCTTTCTTTCTTTTTTTTTTTGCATTTTGCTTTTCATAATAAAAATCTGAAATTCACACTCAATAAGGATACCTTTTATGTACTGATATTGCCTCTCACATAATTCTTAATAATTTTTGATACCTGTGGGTTTTCATGAACAGTTACCAGAAGAAAAGAAAAAGAAGAAGAAGAAGAAGAAAAAAAAAAACACAACTCCTTGGCTTTGTGACAAAACGGAGCCTTCTGGATTTCCTGTAGGATGTGGCTACAGGAAATTAATTAGATGATTTCTGATGACATCATTCTAACCATAGCACTTTCTCCAAAAACAATGCTATTTTTCTTGGAGCTTCTTGCAGACATTTTCCATCATATGTATTATTATATAATTTGAAGTAGTGCTAATATGAAATTCTTACAAAGGTTTATGGTACAAGTGTGTGTGTGTATATAAGACAGAGGCAGAAACAATGTAGTTGAGGTAATTATTTTACTTCTAATAGTACAAAAGAGTGGGTTAAAGGTAAAAAGCCTTCTGCTATAGCAGAGAACTGTATCCTCTCAGGGAGTATTATGTTCATGATGAGGGGGCTTGGCAGCCTCTTCTGAGGTATGTATCATATGGGCTTTTGAGAAACAAATAGGGTTGTTAAACTGGAGCTCTCAAGTCACTGAAGACCTGAAGACTGTAGGACTTGGAAAGTAGACCCTTGTGAAGAATGGAAACAGGACTGCAATTTCTTGATTGTCTCTTGGTATTCTGTTTTATAAATTTGCAGAGTTGGACCTATCTTGAGTTATAAAAGGCTCTGATAAAAGTTATCTCAAAAGAAATCACACAGCCAGTGAAAATGTGTCAATGTGTGTGTAATGTGTCATGTGTTTGCAAATCGTTCTGTCCTCAGATGTTCCAATTTTTTCCAACTGTATTTTTCATGTTCTACTTTAGCATCACTCCCGCTATTATATTATATTTGTAGTTGTCCTCTTCTAGCCTTAATATTTTGTAATCTCTCGTTATCTTGAGTAGGAAGAATTTCAGATTAGGAATTAGGAGATCTAAATTCAAATCCACTAGGGGCCATATATGATAAGCATATGGAGGCTCCATAAGCTTCTAGCTCATCATTTGTATACAGGAAGACCAGATTAGATTAGTTTTAGAGCCAAATTTCCAACAAGGTCGCTGTTAGCTACATGTGGTAATTTGAAAGAATCAAAAATTAAATAACATAAGAAATTCAGTTCCACAATCACAGCATCTATATCTTAAGTGTTCAGTAGCCCAGTATGACTGATGGCTGCCATACTGGACAGCATAGTGGGGGAAAAACTCTAATAGAAAGTTCTACTGGATGATGTTACTAAAGTTTCTTTAATCAGAAGTCACGAAGTGCTTCAGTATGAATTATAGGCATTTGCTACTTGTGTTAGGTTCATTTGTATTCTCTGTAGATAAACAAGGGAAAGAGAAAGTCCTGCTTTTGGTTCATATGGCAAAGTTGCTCATATGTACCACACAGAACAATTATAAACTGAGCAAAATATAAAACAAGCAACTATATGAAGGTACTGGAGACTAAACTCCAGTAGGGGAAAGTGATAGAGAATTAGCACTTGGAAGAAGGGAACAGCACTGGTTTCCTGCTTTTATATCATTTTTGTTTGCTTGCTTTTTGCCAGAGTGCAGGCCCCAGTTCCACTGTTCTACTGAAACTTGTATAGACACTTTCAATCTTATTGATTGAGGAATCTGAGGACAGAGTTTGGGCCACAACAGCAACTAGAAACAAGGAGGAAATCCTGGAAGGCACAGAGCCATATGGGGGAGTCCCATATTCTATGTCTGACTTTTTATCGGATTGCCTTTGAAGTAAGTATGTGAGGACAGAGTCCACCTTTTTCAGCCAAAGCTGAAAGAACTGAACAAAGATGTCAGCTACCGCCCACTTCAGAAGCAACAATTAACTGGGTTAAGTGTCTGATAAAGCAAGAATGCTCATACTCTATAGATTAACACAACAAAATTCCAAGTGTCTGCAGTGTATTATTTACAAGGTCCGTAATATGTTCCAAAACTATTAAACATACGAAGAAACAGAAAAACATTTCTTATACTCAAAAGAAAAGGCACTGAATTCAAGCAATCCCAAGAAGAACAAGATGTTGGGATTGATTTAAAAAAATGGTTTTTAAAAGTTATTATAAATTGGGCATAGTGATAAATGCCTATAGTGTCTCAAATAAGTTTCATATACTAAAAAAAAATCTAACCATTTCTTTTCATCAAAATCATGTATATCTAGTTGAGTGTGGTGGTGCATGGCTGTAGTTGCAGCTGCTTGGGAGGCTGCAGCAGAAGGATCACTTGAGCCCAGGAGTCGGAGGTCAGCCTGAACAGCATAGCAAGACCCTGTCTCAAAACCGAAAAAAAGTTATTATAACTATATTTAGATATATAAAGTAAAATATGCTTATAATGAATGAACAGATAACATATCTCAATTGTGAAACAAAAATTGTAATAAAGTAAAATGGAAATTCTTGGACTGAGAAATACAGTATCTGAAATAAAAATATTGATTAGATGGACTTAACAGAACATTCAAGGTGATAAAGAGATATGAATTTGAAGAAAGATCAATGGAAAGCATCCAATCTAAAAACCATGCAGAAAATTGATTAAAAATAATAAATAGAGCCTCCATGCTCTGTGGGAAAATATCAAAGGGTCTTACACATTATATTATATATTACACATTATATATGTGATTCAAAAAGAATAGGGAAGATTATGCAAATAGAATATTTGTGGGCATAGTGGCATATATTTCCTCCAGATTTAGTAAGAAATACATAAAAGTAGAGATTATAAAAGTTCAGCTAACCTAAGCAGGGTAAGTACAAATAAAACCACACCTATGTGCTTTGTGATGAAATTGCTGTAAACCAATTATAAAGAGAAAATCCTGAAAGCAATAAGAGAAAAATGATGCATTACATAAAGGGGAGAAACAATACAATTGCTTTGTAACAATTGGCTAACTTCCTATCACAAATAATGGAGGCCAGAACAAAAATTTAAAGTCCTGGTAGATCCCCCCCCAAAAAAAAGTCATCCCAGAATTCAATAAGTGAAAAAATAATTTTCAAGAAAGTAAAATGAAGGCCTTTTAAGATAAGTGAAAACCAAGAAAATAATCAGTAGACCTGTTACTATAAGAAATACTAATACTACTGAGAGATTTTCACATTGAAGGAAAATAATATCAAATGGAAACAGATTTTTCAGGAAAAAAGGAAGAACACTGGAGATGATAACCATAGAGGTAAATATAAAAGACTACATTTATTGTTTTTCTTGTTAATTTCCTTAAAATTATATGATTATTGAAGGCAAAAATTATAACATTGAATTGTAGGGGTTTTTGCATAAATGGATATATGTATTTTATTCTCATGTTGTTGTTGGGTGCAAGAAATAGTACAACCACTTTAGAAAAAGGTCTTAGAGTTTCATTAAAATCTAAATATACACCACCCCTGTGGCCCAGCAAGATCATCCTGCGTATTTACCTCAGAGAATTAAAAACATATGTCCACAAATGACTCATATAAAAATGTTCATAGCAGTTTTATTCATAATAGCAAAATCTGAAAATAGCTCAAGTGTTCCTCAGTGGAAGAAAGGAGATATATTAGCTGCTGTATATTTATAAAATATGTGCAGCAACAGGAATAAATCTCCAAAACAGTAGATTCTGTGAAAAGAGGCCAGACACAAAAATGAACATATTGTATGATTTCAACATTAAAAAATTCTAGAACAAGCAAAACCAATTTGTGGGAAAAGCAGTTGGGTCTGTGGTTGTCACTGGGAGCCTGAGTTAGGGACAGGGATTGACTCGGAAGGGGCACGTGGGTGTTTCTAAGGTGTTGGAAATGCTTTAGCTCTTCATGTGTGTTCGAGTCATTTAGCTGTATTGGCCAAAACTCATCACATGGTATATTTAAAATCGGGTCATTTCATTATATGTAATATTTACATGAAAAACATAAATATGGAACTCCAGTTAGTGATATACCTGCTGACATATTTGGGAGTAAGTTAGAGTAATACCTGAAACTTTAAATTGTACCTAAATAGATGTATTGATGAAAAGATGGATACATAACATATGTTTAATAAAGGCACATTTAGCAAAAGGTTGGAAATATATAAGTACTCGCTCTACAGTTCTTTTGACTTTACCTTTGTGATTTTTCACCGTAAAATGTTAGGGGGAAAAATAAAGAATACTGAACTTGGTGGTTAAAGAAAGTTGCGCAGCTGTTCTACTGATTAAGTCTCTTGGTGACAGCTGACCCACGTGGATTTTCACTGGGTGCCCTGTCCCTAGTCTCCATGCCAAAAGAAAACAAAATAAAATAAAGCAAGAAAACAAACAAAAACAACAAAATAATAACAACAACAACAAAACCCACAGCATGACTCCTTTCTCCTTCCTGGGTATACAGACAGAGCCTGTCCTAGAACAATAGCACAACAAAATGTTTATGTATGGTTGAACCAGGTTCAACTCTGGGTCCAAAATCAAGGAAATGCACATCCACCTCGCAGGGCAGTGGTGAAGGAATGGCTGCAGCACAGTCCCTCTGTGTTGGTGCTGGTGGGAGAGCTCGGTTGGCTTGTATGGCCAGTGGCCTTGTCTTTCAGCATTCATTGTGGGTAGACACCTCTCTCTTGTAGGACCGGGGCAAGGGATGAAATGGTTTGGAGAAAATACTTTATATAATTTAGTGGAAATCACCCAGGCTAACCCTTTGATTTTTATCCTGAGGAATAGGAAGCCTGTAGAAATGATGAGACTTGCTCAGGCTGGAGTAAATTGCTTCAATTTGTCATATTTGAGAATACTTTTTTGTTGTTATAATTGTGGCACTTCTAAAGATTCTAAATTGGTCACTTTTTAACCTATAATGATACAGTCTGTAGAGTATTAACTGGGTTCTGGTGATTATCATTGCTAATGATGTATTATTTACATGTGATTAACGTTTATAATTTATAGATCATTTCCTTATTTTTTTTATATTTCCCAGAGATCCAGGCTCCTTGGGCTATCCCAAAAGCCTTTTGCTTGAGAATGAGTGAGTGACCTGTATTAGGCACTGTGGACTGAACCAAGAGCTGAGAGATTTGAGCAGAGTCAAAATATAAAGACTCAAAACCAGAGTTTGACATATTGGAGACTGTAGCATCATCTAGGGCTCAGAGGAGTTGAAGTGGTGTTGTTCTTGAAGGGACAGTGACAATCTGAAAGGCTAAGAATGTAGTTTTTGTGGCTAAGAAGCTGTCTGCAGTGTTGACTGTCCAGATAGGAGAGCTGTTGGATAAACTTGCACTTACTTGTTTTTTAACTTTTAGTTTAACCTATTCTGAAACTAAAGCCAATTAGTGACATTGTTTCTATTTTAAAGATGAAGAATTGAGGGCTTTACAGAGGATGAATGATTTTTCATAAGACTACATAGCTAGTTATTCTCAGAATGATGGTTTTCAAAAACAACATATTTTCTGATAACTACTTTGAATAGAAGTTTTGCTACACATCCTTGCTGAAATGAAATCTGTCCTGTGTCCAGTTTTTAAAAAGATAGTTTCCAAAGTAAAAATACCAACATAAATGATAATTTCTGCAGTCCATTTTAATATTGTAAGGACATCACTGAGGTTTGTTCAATTTTATGTCATTGTGGGTTAGAACAATTAAAATCTGATTAGAATAAATTGTAAGAACAATGCCCTTCCCATGCACTACTACAGATGGTCTGAATTAGAAATCCTTTCTGATTTTCAATTTTAGTTCACTAAAAACAGTCTGTTTTGAAACAGCAATCAGAATCTTTTATTCTTACTGAATAAAAGCACTTCCCTCTAATTACCATAAAATACATATGAATCCCAAAGTTCTCCTTTCCACAGAGAAATCACATCCCAAACAAAATCACCATGAAATTGCTTCTGGCTTTAATTTCTGAATCCATATTCTCCTGCAGACTCACCAGCCAGGTATTCAGTGGTTTCTGGAGGCGAGTTGGAATGTGTGTCTTTTGACCTTTCCTAGAAAGCAGAGGTTGAGAGCCAACAATTCTCTGAATTTTTACCACTTCTGTCGTTGATAAACACTTTACTAAATTAGTTCATTATATTTATTTTATTTAGAATTTGCAATAATTGTTTGAGCCTAAATTTTAGCTTGTAACTACCTTTTAGGAAATTTTAATAGGCAAACCAAAAGGCTGAAATGATTGTAAAATGAATGAAATGCTTTATAAGCATTCCCAAATTCTCTAGAAATATGAGAGTATAAGAGATTCACTACGCTGATCTGAACCTACAAGCAGAATGTGGCTGAGTCCTCACTCTTGTCTTGAGACCTGGGCTGAGTGCTTAAGCCTCAGTCAACCTAGGACAGGGGTGCTGCTACTAGCAGCCTGCATCTGCCCTCTGGCCATGGAACCATAGAGAAGTTCTAGTTACTGGGCATAGTTACAGCAGCATAACTCTACCTGTATCTAATCAGATCTTATTACTAATTCAGACCCATCTTTCTCCTGAAACCAAATCAGCAAGATACTTATTTTTCCTTTGTTGTACAGTGTTATTCTGTTACTTTAGCTGTAAGTTCATGACTCCAGTTACTTAGGCTAGCTAAAATTTGAATGTTGATACATTTGAAGTATCCCTATAATAAAAACAGTGCTGACAGTACCTATTTTGTTGTTCTCATAGTAATCTATAACACTGTCCTCTAAAACCTGTCTCTTTCTATAGATCAATTTCATTGTGTGTTTTCATCCAGTGTTGCTTCAAGTTAGAGGTCAGAGTCACTCGACTTTTCTAAACCACACCTACCCAGCTCCTTCCCCCATCCCTGTTGAGATGACTCTGTCTTTGTATATTTCAGCGTCTGTGAAGTGGAGGAGTGGCAGCATGGTTTAGGGAAATTAAAAATATATATTTTTAAATCTTTCTTTCCTTTCCTTCTTTCCTACTATGGGTATAAAAAACCCATTGCTTTTCTCTACTGTAGAATACCTTTACTCCCTCCAGAAAAGCAGCTGGGGAGCCTTCCTTCATAGAGGACAAATGTGTTTTCATGTAAGAATAATGATAAGTTTAAGTATGTCTATTTCTGTTGGTGACTGTCTTTCCTAAGTCTCTGCAGAGACTGCAAAAGCACTGGAGTGGAAAAACGTTCAATACCTGTAAAGCCTGGCCTTGGTTCTGCTTCTAACATCGTGCTGTGTGTTTTAGAGCCACCTTCACCATTTTCCTGTAAGAAAATGACTAGGAAAAAGCAACTGCCAAATCAATAAGATTGTTTTATTAACAGTCTATATCACAAACCATGTACTGATTTTATTGTTTGGGGCAAACTCATGGTGGTTGTGGGAATTTAATTTAAGGACCCTCTCTCTTCTTGTTCCAAGTGAAACGTGTGAGAGGTAAAAGTTTCAACTGAAACTTTTTAATTGTACATGTGTAGGTAAGGCTATAGTGTGACATTTCAATACATGTATATGATGTATAAATGATCATATCAGGATAATGGGCATGTTCATTGCTTCAAATGTTTATCTTTTCTTCTTTTTACTTTTTTGATGCTGGGATGGAATCCAGGGCCTTTGGCACACTAGGCAACTGCTCTGTTCCTGAACTAAAACCCTTAACCCCTATCATTTTTTTTATATTGAGATCATTCAAAATCCTACCTATTTCAAAATAATTTGAGATCATTCAAAATATTGGGATCATTTAAAATCCTACCTATTTCAAAATAATTGTATTCAAACATAGTTACCCTACTATGCTATGGAACATTAGAAGTTATTCCTCCTTTTTTTTTTTAAGAGAGAGAGAGAATTAACTTTATTTATTCATCTGGCCTTCTTTTCTCCGACAATTAGGTGTGTATGTGGTGCTGGGGTTTGAATCCGGGTCCCTGCACTTGCCGGGCAAGTGCTGTAATCATTTAGCCACAGCTCTAGCCCTATTCCTCCTTTTTAAAATGTACCCCAGTACTCATTAACAATCCTCTGTCTATCTACTTTTGGTCACTGTGAAAAATACCTGAGAACAACTTAGAGGGGCAAAAATTTATTTTGGCTCATAGTTTCAGAGGTTTCACCCTGGTTGGCTGCATTGCTTTGGGTCTGTGGTGAGGTAGACTGTCATGGTGGAAGGATGTGGCAGGAGAAAGCTGAATAGCTCATGGCAGTTGGGAAAAGAAATGGGGTGGGGTAAGAGGAAAGGCCAGGGACCTTTCCTGGACAGTCACCAGGAATGTGCCCTCAATGATCTATTTCCTGCAATCATGCCTCTCCTGCCTACAGTTTCCACCACCTCCCAGTAGTCCTTTCAGCGTTCAATGGATTAATCTACTGGAATCTGCTGGTGAGGTCAGAGCCTTCATGATACAATCACTTATTCAAATCCCCACTTTGAACACTGTTGAACTGGGGACCACACCTTCAACACAGGAGTCTTTGGGAGATATAACACCACTTGTTCCTGGATGCCCTCCCCTTGCATATTTTCTTTCTTGGATCTATTTTTATCAAATAACTCATTTCCTGATGCATCCTCACTAGCATTTTTCCTGCAGTGCCGCCATCCACACCTGACTTTTTTTGTCCCTTTAATAAGTAAATATTTCCATCTTAAATTGGTTTTGTTTTGCTTCTGTTTAAAATGGATTCCCCATTGAAATGTCTTAAATGAGATTGTTTCAAATCTGAGCCTCAGCATCTTATTCTATAAGATAGTAATAATCTATAGATGAACTATAAATTTCAGCTGCTACTTCTGAGACCATCTCATTGGTTAGTGTCTTCTGAGCGCACAGAATGGGTGATTGGAAGTTTTGATTAGCAATGAGTAGAAAGGAGGAAAGAAACTGTATGGATAATTTGTAGAACACATTTGCAATTTAAAGACTGGTGTTATACATTAATGTGAGGATGTGTTTTAGCAAACTTTCATGGAAGTATAACATACATGTGGAGAAGCAAGCAAATAGTTTTTTAAAATTAGATTTCTGTGAACACACTTTTCTAACATCTACCCAGTCAGAACTAGAATGTTACCAGCAGCTCAGGAGTCTGGTTCTTGTCTCCTTCTAATATTAACCACCCTAAGGGACAACCAGTGTTTTGACTTTTTATGGCATAAATCAGCTTTCTCTGTGTTTTAACTCTATGCAAATGGATTCATATAGTACATCCTTTTTTGTGACTGGCTTCATTTGCTCACGTTGTTAGGTTTGTTTTTGTTGATGCCTATGGCAGGAGCTCATGTGCTCTCATTCTAAATGGTATCCTATCATACAACTATCCACACAGTTTACTTGAGTCGTTTAGATTTTTTTATTAAAAATTCTATCTCATTGTTATTGTTATTGAAGAAAATTCTTTTTTCCTTGCTTTTTCTTTTGTCTTTTCAGCACTTTTACAGGCAAACTGTCAGGATGTGGTTTGTTTTGTATTTATTCTTTATGAGATTCACCAAGCTTCCTAAATTTGTGGCTTGATGCTTTTCACCAGCATTGGAACATTTTTAGCAATTGTCTCCTCTCCTATTGCTTCCACCCCATCGTTTCTGACCTCCTGTTTTAAGGTTCCAGTTGCATGTGAGTTAGATCTTTATACCATGTTCCCTCTAAGTCTTATGTTTCATACCTCATTTTCTATCCTTT
>PVKS010050328.1:0-11621 GCA_004027875.1 Aplodontia rufa
ACTTGGACGTTATTCTTGACTCCATATCCTACCTGCCATGAAATCATGTTAGCATTTGGTTCCTTCTTGCCCATTCTTCTGCCAGAACCTTGGTCTTGCTTGGACTTTTGTAAAAGACTCCTGATGACTTCTTCATTCCATTCTTACCTACTCTCTCTCTCTCTCTCTCTTTTTAAGAGAAAAGGACGGTGAGAGAGAGAGAGAGAGAGAGAGAGAATCAATCAATTTTTATTGAGTTTTTCACATGGCCTTCATTGCTCTGACACTTAGTTATGTACATGGGTGCTGGGGTTTGAACCCATGTACTTGGGCATGCTGCGCAAGCACTGTAACTGCCGAGCCACCACTCTAGCCCTCAATTCTTACCTACTTTTGTTTGGTCTCTCTGCACTTCAGCAGCTCGAGCCATTCCTCTGCTGATGAAAACCCTGCAGCGGATCCCATCTCACTCTCAGTAAGGGAAATGCACTTGCAGTGGCCTGAGAGGGCCAGCTGTGTGATCCTGTTGCCTCTCTGACATTATGTCCCAGGACCCTCTCCTGTCAGCCTTCAATAGCCTCACTGGCTCTTCATAGCTCTTGGTTACGCATTTTTACTGGCTGCTTCATCTGCCTGGAGCATTCCTCTTCAAGGTGTCTGCAAATCTCAGACACAGAGTGGTGAAAATTTTGAATCGCTTGACGCAATCCGTCCCAGCTCTGGGGAACGAGATGGCATTCTGCCATTACCTTTTGGCTCTCGTGCTGTAAATGAGTGTCTCTTCATGCTGCCTTTCATACCGTGTGCTTTGCACTTTTGTGTTTTCTGTTGGTGATTTTGATGTTTTAAATGGTCTTTGAGCATAGTGCTAAAGTGCTGTCTAGTGTTCCTAAGTGCAGGGCCCTCCAGACAAACACAGGTGTTAGATAAACTTTGTTGATGTGTGAGCCAGTGCCATTGGCCCTGCGTTCAATGTTTATGTATATCAACTATACTATCTTTACAGAGAGCCACACCTGAAAAGAGATTCTATATGGATCAGTTGACAAGAATTCTGTAGCCACAGGCTCACAGGAATCTAACCGCGTGTTTCCCTCAGGAGAAACGGGAGGAGTGCTTTGAGAATGGACAGCTAGAGAGGGTGGCACTGGGGACGGTCTCAGGGTTTGTTCAGAAAGCATTTGGAAATCAGGGAACTCGTGCTGATCTGCTCTGATAAGGCAGCCCTCGTTCACACTGCAAACTGCTTCCTTTCCTGGCTGTACTAACTGCTTGAAGAAATGAACTCGATACCATTTAGCAATCTTATCCACTGTGGATCACAGCTATCTCCAGGCCTAAGCTCCTTCTAGACTGTGCTTACCAGAAATTCCCATCACCACCCTTTGTCCTAATTTTAAAAAATCCCCATTCAAAAGGGGCAGCAATGAGAATTTGCTGATGGTGCACTTTCTATCAGATTCCTGGAGAAACTATGGTGGTGTGTATTGCTGGGTGCGTTCAGCGTGCCAGCCGGGGTAACACAGGCCACACACAGAGGGGCCTGGATTGTCTATGCTCCTGTCCAAGGTCACCTCCCCAGACGACCATAAAGGTTTAGGGAGAAGAGAATGGGGCTAAAGTCTACCTCTGCCTCCTTCCCCAGCCCTGTCTCCAGGTATGTTCATAGCAATGTCCACACTAACAGCCACATGCGTCTGCAGGGGCATTGTCACTGCATTGACCACTGTAGCCTGGGCAATCGCCGGTCAGAATGGATGCAGGTTGTGACATTCAAATGAGGCCCTGTTGCCTCTCCTCTATGCCAGGCACTACTACCCTTTTAATTACTGGATCTTGGGGAAATTGGAAGTTCCCATAGACTTTGGGAAGCTGCCCAGGTGTTAGGGAGGTACTCAAGAGACTCAGGACAGTGAGTCCTTATCATCTGGTCCAGAGCATTTTAATTTTTCAACACTGACCACAGTCATACCAGATGAAGCAAATCACAGAAAAGCAGAGCTGCATTTATGCAGAATATTGAACCCGCCATTTACTCAGATGATTACTGTCTGTAGCAGGAAAGCACGCTGAGGCTTTCTAGAATCCTTCATTAAATCTTCTTGCCCAAGGGATAAAGAACCTGGGTCTTAATCCCAGTTTGGCCATGGACTTGCCTTGTGATCTTGCTAAGCAACTCACTTAAACTTGTTGGGCCACGACTCACCTGTGTACAAGCAAAACACAACACAAGCAGCTGGACTACTTCTTTATAGATTGTTTTCCAGTTCTGCATTCTGGAAAGGAAGAATTACAAGAGGAAGACTAGCAAGATAAGACAGAAGGACTGCAAGAGCAAAGATGAGGATCATAGCCATCAGAACAGTTGTTTTCATTTGAATGGGATTTACAGTTTCTTGAGCATTTTCATTGTACTAAATAAACTACTTCTTGAGCACTGGAGTGTGTGGACATTCTAGGCCATAGAAATCTCAGGGCTTACAGTGTGACTTAAGATACGAGCTAGACACAGATGTAATAAGAGTAGAGAACTGATGTGTGCCCAGTCAGGAGGTGAGATGGGCGCTCGGTTGCATTTTGTATTTTTAGAATTTCTGGCTGAGTATAACATTCTCAGGTAGATTTCCCCTCAGGGTTTGGAGGAATTTCCCCCTTTGTTTCTTCTCTATATGTTGCTCTGGAGAAGTCTGAAGACAGCCTAGCTTTTCTTCTTTGGAGGATGTTTTCTTTGTGTGCCTAAACATTTCTTTCTTTATCTGTTAAGTTCAAGAACAACCCCAGGCTATCTTTTGGGTCCAGTTACTCTGTGTAAGGGCTTCCTGTGGAGAGGGAATGCCTTTTCAATTTACTTTTTCCTTCCCCTCATTCTTACTTCATTTTAAAAAACTTAGTTTTAAAATATCTTTGAGTAATTCCTGTCTGCATTTTTTGGGCTTTCTATTTCAGGAATCCTTCTCATCCGTATGCTGTATCACTGCTGTCCACCCTCGATATCTATTACTCAGTTTGTGATTGTTGCAACTCCCCTTTTCCCCTCTCTTTGCATTCATCCAGGACTTTGAAGATGTTAATTAGAATTTTAGCCATGTCCGTCTTGTGTGGCTGTTGTAATCATTAGCTTTATAATGGCATTGTCTGAGCCCTTAGCCACCTCCCTTAGCTTTGGGCTCACTCTTTAAACCTCCTTCTGTTCTTCAGGCATAGTGTTTTTAAGTCTTTTGGATAAAAACAGAATACACGTTGTTATCGAGTTATTCCATGGCCAGAGGGACATGCAGGAAACGTTCTGATCCTTGGTCCATGTTCTCTGCTGCAGAGCTATTTTTCTGTCATTTTTGGTCACACTGTGTCTTGATGTTTCTGTGACAGGTTTCTGCAGTCACTGTGACGTGCCCACCTCAGCCTCTTGCTTGTAGCCAGGGTGGGAAGCTCTGGCTGCTGTGGTAGAATCTGGTAAATTCTCAACACCTTTCCATCTTAGAGCAACATTTTGGTTTCCCTTCCGAACCCAATTTGGGAGATATTATCTTCTCACAATTTTTCGTGTTCTGATGACTCAGGGTCAATGCAGAAGTTCAGTTGGAGCTGTGTGAAAGGTCACTGGATAATCTGGGCTCTAGTCTTTCTTCTGGAATTAAAAGAAACATCCTAAATTTGGGACCATGGCGTCTGATTGAGGGCGTATTCTCCTTGTGTGAGGAAACACCCTTGTTTCAGGTTATTTTCCCCAATTTAGACTGAAATCCTCAAAATCAGTGAGTCCAGGTAGTTATTTATGTTTTTAAAGAGATGCGGGGTGGGGGGAGTCAATTTTATTTATTTTTCCATTTGGCCTTAGTTGTGTATGTGGTGCTGGGGTTCAAACCAGTGTCCTTGTGCGTGCCAGGCAAATGCTCCAACCCCTGAGCCTCCTCTTCAGCCTCCCACATTGTTGTTTAGCTTCTGCTGATATGGCATCTTGTTAAGATCCACTTACTCTTGTTTCCTTAATGTGCAGCTAAAGCTGTGGGATTTTTTGAGGCTCAAATAGAAAGTTTCATACTACAGTTTCCTAAGTACCATGGTAGCTGCTCAAATACGTTAGGTGTGAACTGCAATGGTGGGTACATGTTCCCTTGAGAGAACATTTCTGTGCATTTGACCTGGGCCACATATTACACTTAAATTTTGCTTCTTTCCAAACGGGGTTGTGTTTTGGGGATTTGTTTTTTTTTTTTTTTTTAAACTACTGCATTTGTCTGCTATGACCTGTTGGGTGCGTGAGAGGTTGGGAGCAGTTAGGACTTGCAACGAGCCATGATGAAACATTCGGTTGACTTCCTTGGCAACCACATTCAGTGCATGACGTGGGATCTCATCTTACTCATTCCTGGCTGCTGATGGTTAACACTAACAATTTTGTCGTTGATCTTGGTTCCAGTAAGTAATAGGATGGGATATCGTTCCTCTTCCTTCATTCATCATGCCTACCTGGAAGTTCAAATAGGATTCCAGAGGCAGAGTGGAGGAAGGGTGGAAGGAGCAGTGGTAGGAATGGGCAAGGGGAGTTAGTAAGGGGCAGGAAATAGATAGCAACAGAGAAACGGTGGGTAATGGACTGCGGCTGGCAGGAGCTAGATGCTTACGGCTGGTGGAGGATTTGGGACCAAGGAAGGATTGAGACTGGTGGTAGATATTAGTCTTAACTAATATCTAGACTTCCAGTCTCCTGCAGTCCTGCCCTGCGAGTCCCCTTGTTGGCCAGCTGTCTCCCTGGGAGGGAGCTTGTAACTACTGTAGTCACATGGCTCCAGCTTCTTGCTGGGGAAGCTAGTTATTCCCTTTCAGAATATCCCTTTTACTGTTTCTGGTTCTGCAGTAGAAGACAGATCACAGCACAGAGAAATATATAGTTCTGTTTGGTTTTTATCAAGAGTTCTGCTTTGCTCGAGATAGACAAGGCTGAGAGATCACTGGGTCCTATTAATCCAAGCTTTGTCCACTGCTGGAATTTGGGGACCGGGCATCTCCATTTCTAATGACAAACCCATATCTCAGGGCTCTAACACTGATCTAGAATCAGTGCATAGACACTTTGTGTACTAAGTCCAGCATGTTTCTCCTAAATTGATAGATTTCTCAGTCACTGCCCTCCATACGTATCCACAGTTGGGGTTGAACATAGTAGGTGCTCAATGAGCATTCCTTAATTAAGTGAAGTAAAAGGAGATCTGTTGACAGCATTCAGAGGTCAGAGACTATCCCTGAGCCCCCTCCTCCCCTCCCACCCTATCACCAGCTCTAATTTAATACCAACACCTTCCCAAGGAGCTTGACTCTGCCAGTGGAGTGAGGAATCTTCCAGCAGGCGGGTTATTTTAAATCTTTAATAGACATATTACCTTGCATTATGGCTTCATCATCCGCCCCTCAGCATGAGCACAAAGAGAACATCCATCACAATTAGTGTAACATTCTGAACACATAAAAAAGATGAAATTGTGCAGCTAAGTTGGGTGTAAGGGAGCCCAGTCTCTCTGGGAGTCTTTGCGTTAGACCATGGGCACAGGGCCAGGCAGGGATGCTGCTCTCTAGGGGCCAGAGGGGCTGAGTGATGCCCGGAGCTCACTGCTCGGTCCCTCCTCCTCCATAAGAGCAGAGCCTTCCAGGGCTGAGCCAAGACTGTAACTGTCATGTACAAGGCTCCACTGTGGCTTTGTGACTAGCCAAGCAGGGACTGTTCAGCAAGACCAAGGTCCCCAGGCCCAGAACAATCAAAAAGGGACATGTTATTTACAAACAAAAAACTGCTTGAGGGGCTTCCACTTTATCTAATAGATACACAATAGTCATACATATTTATGGGGTGCAGTGTGAAAATCTGAAAATTTGGTATGTGTATACCAATATATGTATATAATGTATAATGATCAAATCCGAATAATTAGCATTTCTCTTTCTTTAAGCATCTATTACTTCTTTGTATTGGGAAATTTTATTTCTTTTTTTTGTTGTTGTTTGTTTTGTTATTTTGTGTGTGTGTATGCTGGGGATTGCACCAAGAGATGCTTAAATACTGAGTCCCATCCCCTTCTTTTTTTTTTTTTTATTTTGAGACAGGGTCTTGCTAAGTTGCTTAGGGCCTCGGTAAATTGCTAAGGCTAACTTTGAACTTGCGATCCTCCTGTCTCAGCCTCCCAAACTGATGGGTATTTGGAAGTTTTGAACTCCTCTCTTCTAGCTTTTTAAACACACACATGTATAATAAATTGTTGTGATCTATTATGTTATTGTGCTGTAGAACATTAGGATTTATACCTCCGGTGTTTTGGTTCATGTTCTCCCGCTTCTCTCTCCCCCGGCTCTCTGCCCTTCTCAGCTTCTGTTGACCACTATTCCATGCTATATTTATAGGGAATCAACACTTTTAGCTTGCGCACCTGAGTGAGAACATGTAGCCACTGTCTTTTATTCTTCCACTTCCGTGACCTCAAGGAGCACTGTCACCCCCATGTGAGGAAGGTCTTATTTTTCTTCCTGTTACAGAAAGGAAAACTGAGGATTAAAACATTTCTGTGATTTGCTCAACGTTGTACAGAATAAGAAGTCTCATACTGAACCAGGGGTCGAATTCTTCACTCATATGTGGAGGCTAGAGCTAGACCCTGGCCATTGAGAGAGGATGTCTATTATCAGGTTTTAAATCCAGATAAGGTATAATGTCATAAACCTAAGGCATTTGTAGAGATGT
Organism: Aplodontia rufa; assembly: GCA_004027875.1. Taxonomy (NCBI): domain Eukaryota; kingdom Metazoa; phylum Chordata; class Mammalia; order Rodentia; family Aplodontiidae; genus Aplodontia; species Aplodontia rufa. The sequence continues at coordinate 6,710 of PVKS010050328.1, forward strand.
ATTGGGAAGTGGGGAGAGGGATTAGGGTGGGTACTTGGGGGAGCTCTTAGGGGTAAATTTAATTTTCAGAATTTATATATATATATTATATTATTTCATTAGAAGCTTGTTTGATTGTTCAACAAATATTTTCTGAATAAAATAAAAAAAAAAGAAGTCTCATACTACATTGGTTAGTTCCCAAAAGCTGTCTTTATAGAAAGTGGTCCCTGGGCAAGACAAGTGTCTGCAGAGTTGAAGCGGGAGAAGAACAGAGATGGAGAGCAGGCCAGCAGGGACCAGAACCCGGGGGCCTTCCCCCAGCCCCGTCCCATGGCCCTTCACCTGCAGGTAGTACTTCCCGGGGCCATCTTAGCCTTCGCTTGTCTTCCTGTAGTTTGCACGAGTGTCAGTGCGTATAGATGCTCATTTACCTCCCTGGGTTCATGCACGAACGATCGTGTGCTCCACTTCTCAGCACCGCCTGTGTGGTTCCGCGCAAGGCCCTCTCTCACTGAGTCCCTCCATTCCATCCTCAAGCGTCCCTCCTCCTGCCTCACCAGGCCAGACACCTGCTCTCAGGTGCTGCAAGCGTGTCCTTCTAGTTTTGTGTGTCCTGTATTTTGTTGTACACCTAATTTTTGCTTTTCATTTCCGCTCAATGTTAGCTTTTAGAGTTGTCTGTGTTTGTTCTCTGGCCGTCCAGCTCACTGCTCTTCTCTCCTGGGTGCTGAGAGGCTGTGCATCCATACATCCCCGGAGGCTGGCACTGAAGATTGCCTTCGACCCCTGCCCACTGCAGACAAGAAAATGATTTAACCAATATCAACGTCCCTGTCCCCCACTTGGGATCTGTACTAAGCCTCATCTTGCCCTTCCCCACTTCTTGCTTCCTACAGTCATCTCATTTGTTAAGTCCTTGGAACCCTGGACCAGGTCATCACTCCGCTGCCGCCCACTGCTGACACTAGTTCCGCTCACCAAGGCTCAGAGAAGCCAGTTGGTCTTCCAGTGCTTGCTCTCCTCTCAGCTCCGCCAACACATTCTTTCCGTTTGAGTCATTTGGTGCAGAAGCCACAATCTAAGTTGGAGGATAATTAACTGCAGCAAATGCAGATGTTTTCTACCTGGCTCGGTTTTGTTGTTCTCTGCTCCAGAAGGACAAGACGTAGCCTACTGGTCTTACAGAGCCCGGTACTCTAGCTGATGTGAAGTCCCTCTGGAGGGCCTGATTTAGCTGTAGACAGATGGAGGCTCATACCTGCAAACCGAGAGGTCGTGGAGAGTTGGTGAAGGTGGATCAAGAAGTAATGAAGAACTGGGCGCAGTGGCGCATGTCTGTACTCCCAGCAGCTTGAGAGGCTGGGGCAGGAGGATCACAAGTTCAAAGGCAGCCTCAGCAACTTAGGGAGGCCCTGAGCAACTTAGGAAGAACTTGCCTCAAAATAAAAAACCAAACCAAAGAATGGGCTTGTGACGTGGCTCTGGTTAAAAAGAGAGAGAGAGAGAGAGAGAGAGAGAGAGAGAGAGAGAGAGAGAAAGAAGCTCTGAAGGGGCCCTTAAGCCCTTTGGTATGGCTGGGTACTAATTTTGATACAAAGTGCTGTTACGTAAAAATGGCTTTAATTAAACCCCATATTTGGAAGAGTGTGGGATGGGGCAGAGAAGGGGAGAGTGGAGGCCTGGGGGAGCTGGCCCTGGCCGGGGTTCCTTCAGCCAACCTTAGGGTCAGGGCAGAGGCAGGGCTCAAATGTTGTCTCTTCCCAGGCACCTTGCCTTCTTCTTCCCTGGAGACACCTAAGGATGCAGAGGCAGCTGGATCATGAGATGGTCGTGCCTTTAAGGTGGCCCCCAGAAGTGTGTTGGGCAGTGGGCCTGGAGGCATGCAGGCAGGACTTCGCCCTTCTTAGGCCGTCTGCTCACCTGTGTTTTACCCCTGCCTACAACTGTCCAATCGCTGATCATTTGGTTGAATCCTGTGATTTCTTCATTCAAGAGAGATTCTTTGATTCCCTTGGTTTTCTAAACTTATTTGCCCTCTTTCTTCCTGAAGGGAACTTGATTTAAAAGCTCCTGAATCACTCTGATTCCATTTTCCTGTTCTTTCTTTAGCAGTGGATGTTAATGTTTCCACTGGGTTAGTGGCCACTCCAGTTCACAACCGCATTTTCCTTTTTTTTTTTAAAGAAAGAAGGACAGTGAGAGAGACAGAGAGAATCAATTTCTATTGAGTCTTTCACATGGCTCTTGTTGCCCCGACACTTGGTTGTGCACGTGGGTGCTGGGGTTTGAACCCGTGTACTTGCACATGCCGGGCAAGTGCCGTAATTGCTCCAGCCCCCATAACTGAGTTTTTCTTTACGCTTTGAAGCTGTGTGTGACTTGGGATTACATGGTCCATGGTATTATGAGAGATGAGTAGAGGTGTGTGCAGCTTCTGAGTCTGAGACTCCAAAGAGAAGGTGAACGCTTCCCCTGTTTCCTGTGCTTCCTGTCCTCATCACCACACTGTACAGCTATTGGGACTTCTTGGGTTTTTTTTTTTTCTTTCTTTCTTTCTTTTTTTTTTTTTTGAGGCAGGGTCTGGCTATATTGCTGAGACTGACTCTGAACTTGGGATCCTCTTGCCTCAGCCTCCTGAGTTACTGGGATTACAGGCATGTGCCATCATCTCTGGGCAGGAGTTTTATTGATTATTTTAAGTCGCAGATAGAAGTCATGGGTTGAGGTTGCATGAATAAAAAGAGTAACAGACCTCAGAAATCAGCCCCCAGGTAACCCCCTATGAGTATGCCACAGGTCTTGGCATGATTATTCCAGGGAGATACTAGCTTCTGTTTTGTTTTAATTCCTTTGTTTTGACCTCTGTAGGGGTGGTCAAATCTGTGTCCTAATACACAGACACAAGCTCTCCATGGTCCCTAGGCATGCCTGGGTCTGGAGACATGTCTCACAGTTACTAAACCTATAGATGCCAAATCCAAGGCTTCTAAACAGCTATGGCTAGAGAGAGAAGTTGGAGAAGTCAGAATATTTCAGAAAAATAAAGTAGGATTGAGGATTACTTAAGCAATCCTTATGAATTATCACATCATTATTTTCTCAGTTAATTTATATCAATTTATTGGTGCATTTATATCAGTATGAGCTATCAATATAAATATACAAAAACACATTGTTTTTTGGTTATTTGATGACCAAATTTGCTCTAGATGTCATGGGGTCTCCAAGAGATAAGGTGTTATCGGATATTGCTTCCCAAGAGGTGTTAATTTTTGGTGCATTGGTTGACTAGAAAGAGTTCTGGACCAGAACTACAAAGGTAGGGATATAATTCTTATTTTTCCTCTGAGTAGTTGAGTGACCCTTGCAAGAAAAATAAGGGCATTGAATATAATAATATGGACTCTCTCTTTCAGATGTGAATATCTGTGAGTTTTTGACTTGGAGTCTGGTTGTTAAAACTAGGATATAGTTCTCCCTTAGCCACTTAGTAACTAGTTCAGGTGAACTGTTAGGTCCCCGAGTCTCAGTGTCTTCCATCTTAATGTGAATTAAAACTCTTTGACAGAACAATTTCATAAGGAAGTTATAAGAACCCAATGAAACAGCAGATGTGAACGTGGCTTCCTGGCCCCAAGGGTGGGTGGGTGGGGCATCTGGCTGCTTCAAGGACAGCAGGAGTGTGGGTGGAGCCACCTGGCTATTTATGGGAGCCTCTGTAGGCCAAGCATCTGAGATGGGCCACCTAGATGCTTCCTGAGTTGTGGGAGGGAGGGTGGATGAGGCCTCCTGGCTGGTTTGCAGGACTGGGATTGATGGAGCTACTGGTGGCAGCTGCCTGGCTGCTCTCCAGGACCCTGTGGGAACAGGGTCTCAATATGGCTCCCACACTGGGCTTAGGGTCTGCAAGGGAGACAGTTGTCTCCAGCCATAAATGCCTCAGTTGCCTGAGATGTGAGTGGGGTCCACTGGGGCCTCCTGCTTACCCTTTCAACCTGACAAGTGGAGTCCTTTGGGTTCGGGGTTAATCTGGAGAGGACAGGTGGAAAATGCTGTCCTTAATTCCCTTCTTTATGAGGTCATCGTGGATCCCCAAACTCTGCAAGGCATCTGCATCATTTCCACTGGACTCGTGTTCCGCCTCAAACACTCCAGCCAAGCCACTGCTCTTCCTAGTTTTGTCCTGTGCTGGAGGCCTCTAGTCTGCCATCTTGCTTATGAAAGGTGGCTTTGCTGGCGGATTCCTAAATCTCTCATGAGAGGCAGAGGGAGACCTGGTTCAAAAGGTGGGGGTGTGGGTTAGAACAGAGGCTAGATTGGCCAACATGATAAGGATTTGTGAGAGGAGAGAAGGAGAGAGTAGAAAAACCACTCAGCTGGGACTCTGGGGAGAGCTCCAGAGATTGCCTTGAAAGGCTGTGAAAATGGCAGAATACAAGAAAGGGCTTTGGAGAGAGTAGGCAACTTGTGAATTAGATCTCCTTCACATGCTTCAAGAGACGCAGCTAATGCTTGCAATTCCTTTTTATTTTTTTTTATTTTATTTTATTTTATTTTTTTAGAAGGAGAAAAGTTTATTTGGGGTTCATGGTTTCAGAGGTTTCAGTGCATACATAGATGGCTGACTCCATTGTTCTGGGCACAAGGCGAGCCAGCACTTCAAGGTGGAAGGGAATGGCAGAGGAAAACAGCTCAGGACAGACATCAAGAAGCAGAGAGAGAGAGCTCTGTTCACTAGGGACAAAATACATACCCTAAATGCACATGCCCAGGGACCTACCTCTTCCAGCCACACCTACCTGCCTACAGTCACCACCCAATTAATACATTCTAGTGGATTAATGCATTGATTAGGTTAAGGGTCTCATAACTGGATCATTTTACCTCTAAATCTTCTTGCATTATCTTACATATGAGGTTTTTTTTTTTT
>PVKS010050329.1:0-11599 GCA_004027875.1 Aplodontia rufa
TAGATACAAATTAGGATGGTCATCTTCCTGAAAAATAATTTAATAGCTTTTTTCTAAGATTAATATAAAATTAATGTATTACCCAGCATGAAACATGAGGATTTTAAGTGACCTATTTTACTGAATCTCTTGGGGAAATGAGCATCCTATTTAGATGTGGTAACAGAGTCAAACTGATTCAAAATGCTAAGAAATTGAATAGTAGGAAAAGTGATTTAAATGTCAACCTTTAATAAATTATTCTCATGTCTAGTATGTTATTTAAAGCTGTAGTCATAATAAAAACAGAACAGAAACAAAACACTAATTCTTTTGCAGATCCAAACATGTTTTGAAGTATACACAGTTTGTAACTCCTAGACCAAGTAATGTGGAGAAAATGATTTCTATACCTTTGTAGAGTGTATAGGAAAAAAGTCCTCTGAAAATTGCAGGAAATATAAAAAATTTGAAAATGAAGTATAAAAGGAGTAGTATATAATAATATACCGGCATATGTAGATACAAGAAATTTGACACTTTGACAAAATTAAAATGCCCTCTTCTCCTCTGCTGCTCTCCCCCATCCAAAAGAAGAGAAAAGGAAAAGGAAGTAATTGCTCTTTCTTATGTTGGAAGAAAAATATGACTAGATGCAGAGTTACAGATGAACAAATTTCAGACACTAATGTATTTGTTCTTTTATCTGCATGGAGAAGAATGGAAGCAAATGTGTCCTTTCCAGAGAATAATGTACTGCATACCCCTCGGACACCCCCTCATACACACGTATCAACCTTTATTTTAACTAGGGAAAGCTTAGCTCAAATCTTCAGTTTAGTTCCACAGTCACTTCTGTGTAAACTCAGGGAGGATAGAGTTTGGCCATGAGAGCATGTGTTTTGTAGAAATCATGTTAAGTGTAGATGCAGCTGGTCAATTTTTTTTGCCCATTGACCAAGATCACTGTCATATTCTTTTGGATCATTTTATAACAAGAGATTGTTAATAACCTCACTTCCTGTTTTGGAACAGGGCATTGTTAGTACATATGTTAAAAGTAAATACCACTAAGGTTTCCTAACTTGATCATTTAGTGAAGGCTGATGGGTTAGGTTACAGTTCCTCAGCCCTCTGGTTCGATTCATAAAGTAGATTCTTTGTAGATTAGATTATTTTAGTTCTCTGTGATCAGTGTTTAAACCATGCTTAGGTGTTGGTAGTTTATCTTCATTTTAAGGTCTACTAAATGAAGTGACTGACAGTGTCCAGTTGGTAATCTTTCATAGGAATTGACTCATACTATAAAAATGTTAGTTTTTTAATAATTTTTAAAATTTTTTCGACATAATCTTACATATTGCAGGAAATTTTTGTTACATATTCATGTGTACATGGATATTGGCATAGTGATATAGTAAGGTAAGGCTGATCCTAGACCAAGATCTACCCACTTCATCCATTCCCTGAATTCATGCCTCTTCTGCAATGCCACCATACTATAGTTTGAAATGACCATGTACATATATAATAATTGTTGACAATTCTGAGTTTCCCTGCCTGCCTGTGTATAGCTAGGCTGGTAATGGGAGTTGAGTATTCCTCATTGTATTGATAACCCTCCTCATCCCTCCCTCCTTTTTCTGCCTCCCTCCCTTCTCCTCCTACCTTCATAGGTATGGTTAAGTGAAATTTCAATTGTGGTGAGTTTATTACTTAAACTCAGGTAACTATCATCTTGTCTTAGGTGTTACACTAGTTTCCACAGATAAAAGAAAACATTTGGTCCTTAAGTCTCTGAGTTTGGGATATTTCACTCAGAATAATTTTTTCCATTTCTATCCATTTGGCTGCAAACACTATGATATCATTCTAATAGCAGAGTGGAACTCCATTGTGTATATATACCATATTTTAAAAAATCCATTCATCCAGTGAGGGGCATCTGGGTTGGTTCCATAGTTTAGCTATTGTAAACTGAACTGCTATAAACATCGATGTAGCTTTGTCTCTGAAGTATGCTGATTCTAGCTCTTTTTGGGAAATACCCAGGAGTGGAATAGTTGGGTCATAAGGTAGTTTTTGTAGACATTGTTTTTTTACAGTTAAAAAGTCAATTAAGTGGATTTCAAGCTTAAAGAACAAATTAAGTTGCAAGTTCATGCTGTCCTCTGGGTGAACTCCAGAGATGCTGCTCATAAGTTGCATTGCCTGAACCAAACTGTCTGTCACCCTGTGCAGGTGAACAGTACCTTCACAGATCAACAGTTCAATGTCAGCCATACATGAAACCAAACAAAATGTTTAGGGGCACCAGAGGAACCAGCCAATGTCCAAAGAGTCCTGTGAATTTAAAAATGTTTTCTAAGTTGTATTCTCCTGCTCAAAAAAATTTTTATTGGTGAGGTCTTCTTTTTTTTTTTAATTAAAGATAGAGGGACAGTGAGAGAGGCAGAGAAAGAGAGAAATAACTTTATTTAACTTTTCATATGGCCTTAGTTGCTCCAACACTTAGTTGTGTACGTGGTGGTGGGGTTTGAACCCGGGTCCTCGTGCTTGCCAGTCGAAACCGCTGGGTCACCGCTCCAGCCCCTGGTGAGGTCTTTAAGTAAATTATTTTGCTATTTTATTTATAACAATTATAGAAATAATGTACACTCGTATGACTTAAATTTATTTTTGAGTGAATTCAGAATAAAATATATATTTAAATATCCTTATTTGCTTCTTAATTTAAAAATTGTATCCTTCATTTTCGTAATCAATGAATAAATAAACATCTTCTTTTTCCATTTTAAAACTATCTAGTGTAGGCAGTGAAATCCTGCCAATAGAAAATTTGAAATGATTTGGGAAATGAGCAACATATAGGATTTTAACAGACGAAGTTTCTATTCAATTGCCATGATCATGTAAAATCCAGTCATTTTGCTTTTTATGAATCCCTTCCTAATTTTCCTTTAAAAAATTCCCTTGACCTATTTCTAACTGGTGTTTCCTTTGTGTCCCCTCCAGTCGTGGATGCCTGCCAGCCACTATAATTGTTCTACAAGACAGCAAATGGGTGGAGCCATTTATAATCTCTTCTGTATGAGGAAGGCTGTCACATGCTCCTCTTTTAATAAAAGACAAAGGAAAAAAATTCTTTTCAAGTTCAAAGATAGGTAATTTTATGGAACTGGTTTCCTGGATTCATCTTTCCACATTTCTGTGGCATAGAGTCTACAGAAAGAATGATAACCCTATGACATGTTCACTGATAATACTACTCTGAATACAAATAATTAGAAATAGGAGGAATAACCTGTTTTTTTTTTATTTTTAAAAATCTGTAGTAAGGTCTAGGGAATGCAGCTCAATGGTAAGATAACATTAGGCCCTGGGTTTGATCTCAGCCTGCAAAAACAAACGGACAAACAACAAAAACAGAGAAAATGAGCCAGAAATGTTAAGAAAATAAAAGATGACAAAAATAAGTTAGATTCCTGTTTACTTTTCATAAATAAACTCAGGTTTCTCTATTTCTTCTGACCAGACTTTAATCAATCTGTCATCTAAGGATTCCACTTGATACACTATTTCAGAATCAGAAAAGGGGGTATATTTTAAGAAAAGTACTCAGTTGCTATAACTAAGTGGAAAACTGTAGGGACTTTTAGATTAGTAACCGTAAGCTAAATAAATCTGTTTTTTTTATAAATTACCTGGTCTCAAGTATTTGTTGTAGCAAGAGAAAATGAACTAAGACACGAGTCCAGGGGAATATTATACTATTCAAATAATGAAATTGCTTTCACGTATAAAAGTTTCTGTAGCTCCACATATAGACAAATTTTGGTTTCACTATAAGGGAAAATATTCCAACAATTAGAATAATACTCATTTTAATGATTCATCACTAAAATGTACAAAATCCATTTATCCACACCATCAAGTTTAATTCTTATATAAACCTGCAAGGAAGACATCATCATCTACAATCATAATCAGAATTCAGGACCCAGAGATGATAAGATAAGGTTCTTTAGATCCTTTCTAAAGATCTAAAGAAGGAGAAAGAAAAATCAATTGTGCTTATAAACACACACACACAGAAACACAAAAGGGAATATCAGGGCTACTGTGGAGTGACATTTTGTTCACAAGCAGGAGGGACATTAAAAACTGAGGCATGGTCTAGAGGGGAAGTACTGTAGAATCAATGACATGCTGTGATAGGTAGATCTGCCTGGGTGCTCAGCTCTGCAGTGTGCTTGGGAATAAAGAGAAAATCTTTCATCCCGGAAGGCAATTACTATCCTTCTGACTGGGGCATGCAAGCTGTGATGGTTCAGGAAAATCCTATTAACAGAATAGAGCCTCTTGGCTTTTAGCAACAACTATTAACCTAGATAGGTTTCCTTTATTTTATTTTATTATTTTTTTAATTTTTTGGGGGGTGCTGGGGATTGAACCCAGGGCCTGTGTGTGCAAGCACTCTACCAACTGAGCTACACCCTCAGCCCCGGTTTCCTTTATTTTAGCACTTACTCTTTTATATCAAAATTATATTGTACTTGTCTATCAAGAAATTCTTTGATCTCATTAGGGAAGAGATCTTATTATTACCATTAACTTTGCTGTGGTCATAAGGCAAGCAGGTTTGCTCTGCCATGTACTCATGCCAGGATGTGCTGACTTGCTACAAGCCCCCAAACAACAGAGCTAATCAACCACTGAAACCTCCAAAACTGTGAGCCAAAAATATACCTTTTATCTTTACAAGTGGATTATCTCAAGTGTTTTGTGATAGTGAAGGAAAGCTGACTTGCACAGAGGTAAAAATGCTCAAGACACACTTTGCTACCTTTGCATTTTTTCCCTGAAATTGACACTTACTGCGGAGATGACAAAGAAAGAGAAAAGGGAAAGAAAGAGACCAAGAGTGAGGAGAAGAGAGTATGGAGCTTGCCATCTTGTAATCCCTTCTTGATGACCATTACCCTGAAGTGATGTGATCCTTGAGTCCAGGAACGGGGAGAAAGTGAGCTTAGAGGGGTGACTTATCCACGTTTTCAGCTGCAGGTGTGAGACAGGAGGTGGAGAAGAGAGAAGAGGAGAAAGGAAAGAACTATGACTCAGGAAAATAAAGGACAAAGCAGAAGGACAATCAACTGAAATAGCAATACCTGAAGGCGTAGAAAAAAGGAGAAAGGGCAATGAGGAATTCTAAGCTCATGTTATTTCCTTTTTTGTTTTCAATTTCGTCAGTTTTATAATGGAATATTTTAGGGGTTTATGTCGTAAATTTCCTACTATTGTATCTTGGGCTGATTGTTAGCATGCATTACATTTATTTTGATGTACTAATGCTGGAGCCAACACACTGTATTCCCATATTTTCTATAAATGTTACAAAAGAGGATGTTTAATCAAAGGTCTGAATCAGTGTAAGAGGAATTCAGAAACCACATGTGGCTTTAATATTCCCTGAAATGCCAAATACAGCTCACGAGGTATCACTTCACAATGTCTGAAGGCCTGAACGATGTTTTCCTTTTCTAATGCAAAATCCCCTAGGGTCACTCAGCTGATGCATGTAAGCATGATGACCTTTGAGACCCTTCCTGGTTAACTTTGTTTTGGCAAAGCTACCTTTGGATAACCTAGGATTTTTGGCAATAAAACAACCAGTTCTCAATAAAATGAACAGTGGGACAATGGATGGAACTGAAGAACATCATGTTAATTAAAATGAACCAGATACATAAAGACAAATATCCAGAGAGTAGAAGAGGGACAATTAGATACTAGAAAGCAGACCTGGAGGAGGGGATGCAGAAGGAGGGGTAAAAGGTAGAAGAAGGGTAGAGGGAAGGGATCCGTGCATGATATATGCATATAGGAATATGCCACAGCAAAACCCATCAATTTGTCCCATTGAGATGTGTTAATAGTTATAGCAAAAAAAAAAAAAAAAAAAAAAAAAATTAGGGGTCGGAGCAGTGGCTCTGTTTACAGAGCTTACATATGCGAGGATACAGGATGAAGCCCTAGCACCACGGACACAATGAAGTGTTGGAGCAACAAAAGCCACATGAAAAACTAAATAAAATTGATTCTCTCTTTCTCTCTCTCTCACTGTCCCTCTCTCTTTAAAAAAAAGTTAACAGTAGAAGGGCCACGTGTGGTGGTGCATACCTGTAATCCCAGAGATTTGGGAGGCTGAGGCTGAAGCATTCCAAGTTTGAAGCCAGCCTCAGCAATTTAGCAAGGCCCTCAGCAACTTAGTAAGACCCTGTTTCAAAGTAAAAAACAAAAAGTGCTGGGGATGTAGCTCAATGGTAAAGCATTCCTGGGTTCAATGCCCAGTACCACCCCCCCCCAAATGAGCAGTAATTAGCGGTAGCCAAAAATCCTTATAAAGTTTGTACAATCCTGTTTTATAGCATTTATGGTACTCTAGGGAATTCATAATGCCCTCTTTGGAAGTAGAAATGCAAGAATCCTAACTCAGAAACATGACATCATTTCCCCAAGCATGTTTAATGAAACTAAAAATAGAAGTTCACCAAGTGTGTACACATTAGTGCCTAGAGAGAAGGGAAGTTTTCTCACTTGTCTGGCGTATTAAAGGTTGACTGTGACCTGTTGGAGGAATTCCATCTGGGTCCACACCATTCCCAGGGGGACGATTTAGTCTTCCCTGGAAGAGAGTGGTCTGCATCAGGCGTGGGTGGAGGAGCTGGTGATCCAGGAGGTGCCCTCCCTTGGACAAGCCCCTAGCATGAGGAGGTAGCAGAAATGAGGTGGCTTTGATGACATCTCATGCAGCATCAGGTATTCCCATGAGGACCATGTGGGTTGAATCTGAAGGAGGAATGGACATTCAGGAAGAGAGGAATCTAGTGCAAAGGCCATAGGAGCCAGCTGGGCAAGTCAGACGTAGTGGAGCACAGTGTGGAAGGGGAAGTGGGCGTGGGGGTAGTGAAGATGGGAGTGCAGAGAACATGGATGTTCTGATAAGAATTATCTTGTACACGTTTGTACTGGGGAGAAAACCTGCTTATTATCCCCATCCTGGACTGGGAGCATGGTACAAACATGGTTAAACAAATCAACTCTGAGCTCCTTAGAAAGGCTATACTCAAATGTTTTTGTGTCCAGAGGGATTCTACACATGGCGGACTGGGAAAAGCCTTTGTATTCGCACCGGCCGCCATGCTTATGTCTTTTCTTTTGTTCAGATATTATTTACATACCATAAAATGTGCCATTCAAAGGGTACAGTTGAGTGGCTTTTGATATTCACAAGATTGTGCAACTATCACCACTAATTCCAGAACTTTTTCATCATCTCCAAAAGAAATTCTTATCCATGAGCAATCATACCTCATCGTTTCTCTGCTTTCTATTTCTATAGATTTTCCTGTTCTGAACATTTCTTCCAAATGGAATCACAGTGCGTGGTCATGAGCAGCCTCACTTGGCATGATGCTGTTGAAGGTCATTCTTGTAGCATGACTCATGGTTGCATACAATTCTACAATGAGTTTATAGTTTTTCCACCAAGGAAACCAAGATTAGGGCAAAGGGTGGGAGAGGCGCAGAGGCCTGGATACCCTGGGTATCAGGCCTGGGAGTGCAGGATGTATCAATAACGAATATTCAGTTATTCAACAATATAAATACTTGTGGTGCTATGGACTGAATGGTTGTGTCCCCTTAAAATTCGTATGTTGGAGGCCTAACCTCCCATGTGATGTTATTAGGAGAGAGGTGTTTGAGAGGTTATTAGGCAAAGATGAAGTTGTGAAGGTGGGGTCCTAAAGGTGGGATTAGTCCCCTGTAGGAAGAGTCAGCAGAGTGCTAGCTGCTTCTCTCTACTCACACTCACTCGTCTAAGAGGTCATGGAAGCACAGACCTTCAAATGAACCAACCTTTCCTCTTCCTTGATCTTGGCCTTCCAGGCTACAGGACCGTGAGAGTAAATATAATTGAAGTCGCCCTGTCTATGATATTGTGTTATTGTAGCCTGAGTAGACTGAGACATTACGGCATGTTACGACTTGGTTTAGGTATTGGAGAGAGAGCAGGGACTTAAGCCCACTTTGCTCTCATGGAGCAAATGCATAGCTGCAGATGGATATTGTACAAATAAACAGCTGAATATATATCTGGTGATAAGTGTGACAGAGCAAATAAAATAATTTAAGGGTGATGAAAAGAATGGGACAGCACTGGGCAGTCAAGAAGGTCTCCTGGTGTAAAGACACCTGAGTACGGATGTTAAGGAGATAAGTGGCTTAGCAATGCTTAATGGGAGAGGATCAGATTAAGCAGGGGGAAAAGCGAAGACCCTGGGGCAAAGAGCAGGCTTTGCTGTTCAAGCATCGAAGGTGGCAAGTGTTACTGAGATAGGGGGAGATGGGGGAGATGATGCGGGTGATGCTGGGACATACGGTGCCAAGGCAGAATGAGGCCAGGACAAAAGTGCGGATTGACCATTAATGCTTTGTTGGGCTAAGGTCATTGACTCTCATGCTGGATAACATGGGGAAGCCACTGTACTTAACTTTTCATCCTGAGATCACCATTTACATTGATTAATTTCTTTAGTTCTTTCTTTTCTGTTGTTGTTTTTTGTTTGTTTATTTTCCCTATGATCTAACACATTTCAATTTCCGTTTCTGCCCCGGTCACATTACCACTAAATCTTCCAGTGCCACCCTCTTAAAGTGTGAACACACACCACCTCCCCTACCATTGCCACCTATCAACCGAGGGCTTTGGAACTGTTGTCTCAGATTTCTTTCTCTCTCTCCACGTCTTACCATGCTTCCCAGTGACCTTGATGTGAAAAAATAAATTCATTCTTTCTTCAGTGCTTTCATTCTTTAAATAAACATCCGTTACAGTAAATGTTGTGCTAAGTAAGCAATTGAGACATTATGTAGAAAAACACAGACTTGTTTTTTCCTGTCTTCATGGATCTCATACTATAATTGTGGAGAGTAACTAATCAAATAATACCACTATGCCAAAAATAATAATAAAGTACTAGGATAAATATCATACAGGAAAGAAATGTGTTTTGGGACTATATAGAAAAAGCTTTTGAAGTAGTCTAGGAGTCAGAAGAAGCTTTCTTGAATTAAAATTAAAATTGACATGAGATTTGAAAGAGGAATAATAATTAACTGTGTGAAAAGTGTTGTGAGGGTAAGAACAAAAGTGAATAAAATAGAAGTAAGCTGGTGCCAAGGCCCTGTGGTGGAGGGAACAAGGCTTGGTCAGAGAAGATTAGAGTCACTGCCTCACAGAATGTGAAACAGACCAAGGTTGAAAAGGAGGTCAAAAAGGTGCAGAGGGAGGGACAAGGTTAGACTGAGATAAAGATTTCAGTCCTGATCCTGAGAGCAATAGCCACTAAAATGTCTTTAAGAAAAGGATAGATTAAAAAAAATAAAAGTTACTTCAAACATTAAAAAAAGAAAAAGGGGTAAGATGGTCTGATTATATTTTCGTTTTAAAAAATCTATACTGTTTAGAGCAATGTTTTTCGAAATCTAATGCCTGACACATCATCTAGGGATCATGTGAAAATGTAGGTTCTGATATCTAGTATGCCAATGTAGGCACACTTTCTATAAGACCATAACTGCCACCTGAGTCATCTGTCGTTTTTTTCCTGCAGACATTGGGACATCAATTCATTTCACATGCAGTCACACTCCGAACTCAAAATGGAATTTGGTCTGACCATTCATTCCCAGAAAGGGCTAAGGAGAGGAGAAGGGAAATGCTGGTGGTCCTCTGGGAGGAGAAGATGATGAGGTTGAGAGCTGTGGAGAGGCCGAGGGCAGGTGTGGGAATGCCCCAGGAAAGCATTAAAGAGAAGCCTGGTGGAGAACCAGCGAAACTGACTTAGGAGTAAACTCCTGTCAGTTCTTTCAAGGTCAAGTAAATGTGATGGGAGGCTGTAGTGGCGGGGGTTTAACAATAGCTGAAGGGTCAGGAAGGGAAGAAGCCTTTGAGAGATAAGCATAGTGCATGGTTTTGTGCTAGCTGAGGTAAAAGTATTATTAATGGCACCATGTGGTACTCCATTCTGCCCTGCTGTCTTGAATCTGGGGTGCTTCATGCTGCCTTCTGTCTTGATTGCTGTGGGAGTCCTGCCAAGACTCCAAGACTGCATGAGGAATTTCAGACTAACAGAACGCTAATGAGAAATGGAGGTTCATCCTCATTCCACTTGTACAGACTCTCCCTGGGCACAGATGGTGGCCAGTCCTATGGTTGACTTCCATCAGTGGTAATAGTTCATTATGGCTTAGTGTGCTAAAAGAGAGATGATTGCTTTCTACATCCCAAGCACACACACACACACACACACACACACACACACACACACATACACACACATGTACACATACATACCTCACACACTCACACATACCTCATTTACACATGCATACCCTTACAATACACAGACATGTACACCTCATATATATACCAATTGTCTTGTGTATCTAAAGGCACAACAGAGTGGGCAACTTGAGTATAAATACAAATTTAGAGCTTCCCCCTTAACAACAATACACAGTGAATTTAAAAACAGAAGTCAGCATTATATAAAAATATCCATCAGTTTGAAGAATGCTTCTGTTAAGTAGGTAATTTGATTTTAGAGAGGTTTTCTATGTAGAAATTTGTGATAGGTTGGATTCTGATGTGTCACTTCAATTTTAAGTATTTTAAGCAGAGATTATGGCAATAAGGTGAGGTGAATTAAGGAAAATGAACTAGAATAGCTTATTTTCTTTTTTATGGAGAAGCAGTTGTATCCTTGCAATTGACATTTGAGCAAGGGTCCTGTCTCCTGGATCACCAATGGAATCCTATGGATTCCTTCAGTATATTTTTTCACTTATCGTATTTGTTTCTCTTCTCAGATGACACCTATATTATAGCACACTAACCCATATCATTTTCTATTACTCTCCCCACTATGCTTCTTCATTATACCTTACACTTTATATCTGTGTGCATCTGAAAGTGGGATGTCTCAAAGAAGCTGGGGATTGTTTTTAAACTGCTATAATTCTGGCATATGGCTGGTGTTTGAACTGTGAATTAGTGAATATATATTGCACACAACTTTGTTGAATTACGTGTTGTTTGTATTCTTCCTCTCTTGAGCTCTATGAGAACTTAATTTGTGTTTAAAATGCATATTTAACATAAAACATTGTGGATAAAATCTACAAAGTATTGCTGAAACTAATTTGAAAAGACATAACTAAATGGAAATACATTTCATGGTCATAGATTGGAAGATTTGATATTAAAATGTTACGACTCTCCAAAGTGATCTAAAGAATCAGTGCAATCCTTATCAAAATCACAATGATTTTTTTTTACAGAAATAGATAAATTCAACCTAAGGAATCTTGAGGAACTCCAAATATCTAAAATAAGAGTGAAAAAGAAGAACAAAGTTGGAGAACTCCTATTCCAGATTTCAAAATTTACTATAAAGCTTCACTGATCAAAACAGTGTCCTACTAGCATAAAGACAGGACAATAGAATAAAAGAGCCCAGAAGTAAATCCTCAAATGCAAAGTCAAATGATTTTT
>PVKS010050330.1:0-11599 GCA_004027875.1 Aplodontia rufa
TTTTGATAGCCTGTTTTTAGGTTTCTTTCTCTTTTTCTTTTTCCCTATGTATCATCTCTCTTATTTCTTATTATCCATACTATCTATCCTTGTCCTCATTCTTGAGAAGAAGGATTCTGGTCAGTGCATATATATTTGAAATATATTATACCTGACAAGGATAATTCACAGGGATAACTTCTTCTGTTAAATGATCACCCAAATCTCAGTAATAACTCTTTTACCCTTCCTATATCAGGCCACAGCTATCCTAGCTTCCCTTTGGATTTGTATTTTCTTTCCTACTTTTTTTTAAATTTTTTGGTTTTTTTAAATTTTCTTTTCTTTTCTTTTCAAATGTTTTCCTTTTAGCATTTTCTTTTTCTTTCTACAGCAAATTCTTTACCTCCTCCACTTTCTCACTGTACATAATTGGTCTATATAATCTCCTCTCTTAATTTCACCAGCATTACCTCCACTCTCCGACTCCCAATTAGTTAACTCTCTTCAACCCCCCATTAGTAAGGCTGCATAATGGTTACTGCTATAATTGCTAATCTGAATAACAATTATTTGTTCTTGAAGTCTGAAATATGTAATAGTAAAATATTAGTGTCACCAAAAATATTGATTATCACTAACACTAGTTGCATAGGCTGAATTCAAAAGTCTTTTAAAGTCTGTTCTAAATAACTAATTTACTACTATTTATTGTAAGCTTTGGTTGTACATACTGACAATTTGCTACTAGTGCATGAGGTGTTAGAAATCTGTAAGGGTAACAATTAGTTCAGAGTAAAGGGGGTAGTCCTTTGAAATCAACTTTCCTAACAAAATCCCATATCAAGTAAGGGTCTGGTCAGTTTTCCCAATCCAACAGCTTAGTCCTTAAGGCAGGAGACAGGAAAAAGAACCACCGAAACTTGTATTGCTTCCACAAAGGGTTCACCAGTCAAAGAAGAGAGAAGAATCTCTTCAGACATGAGAAATCAAAATCAAAGAGGTTCACATCAATCACAAAACTCCCCTAGTAAGGGGGCTATGGCCAGGGACTGGGACAAAAATCTAGAACAATATATCAATGAGATGTTAACTAAAAAGAACAACAAATTAAAAGAAGAGATAATGAAGGGAATAATTGAGAAAACTCAGGAGTTGAGAAACTTGATCATTAAAGAAATTGATTCCCTCAAAAAGGAAGTTACAGACCTAAAATCTGCAGTCAATGACATGAGAGGGACCATGCAAGAATTCAATAGTAGACTAACTTCAGTAGAAAATAGAACCTCTGCTATTGAAGAAAGAACATCTGATAACGAGGACAGGTTGAACAAGCTAGAGCTCACAGACATCAAAAAAGAAAAACAATTGAGAGATCATGACCAGAATTTTAAGAATGTCTGGGATTAAATGAGAAGGAACAATCTGAGAGTAATTGGAATACAGGAAGAAATTGAGACACACACAAATGGTATGAGAAATATTCTCAAGGAGATTGTGAATGAAAACTTTTTTCACATAAAGATAGAATCAGGCATGTTCATCCAGGAAGCTTACTGGACACCCAATAGGCCTAATCAAATGAGAAATTCACCAAGACTCATCATATTCAAAATGTACAACAGGGGTACCAAGGAAACAATATTAAAAGCAGCAAGGGAGAAACTCCAAATCACATACAGAGGCAAGCCAATAAGAATTGTCTGTGACTTTTCAACCCAAACACTGGAAGCAAGAATGTCTTGGAACGATATCTTTCAACATCTAAATGACCACAACATGCAGCCAAGAATTCTATACCAACCAAACTCAGCTTCAAATTTGATGGAGAAATAAGAACTTTTCATGATAAAACAAAACTGTCAGAATTCATCAACAGAAAACCTGCCCTACAAAGAATTCGCAAGGAAACCCTCCAGAGAGAAGAACAAGCAATTGATACCCAAAACCCACAAACTGAAGAAATTCAGTAAAGGTATCACCCAGCAATAACTAACCAAGGCTACCACAGAACTAGCTAAATAAGACACAATGACTATGAATCAATTACACACTTCTATTTTAACAATGAATGTGAATGGTCTAAATGCACCACTTAAAAGACACAGACTTGCAGATTTGATCAAAAAACAAAATCCAACCATATGCCGCTTACAACAAACTCACCTAACAGGCAAAGACATCCACAGATTAAGGGTGAAAGGATGGGAAAAAATCTACCATGCATGCGGCCAAAGAAAACAAGCCGGTGTTGCTATACTTATATCCGACAAAGTAAATTTCAAACACAAATCAATCAGAAGAGAAAAAGAAGGCCACTACTTAGTAATAAAAGGAACCTTTCAACAGGAAGAAATAACCATAGTTAATATTTACTCTCCAAACAACAGTGCACCCAAGTATATAAAGAAATTACCGCATGATATCAAACCACTAGTGAATCACAACACATAATACTGGGAGACTTCAACACTCCGCTGTCACCATTAGACAGATCATCAAAACAAAAATAAAGAAATCTCCAGTCTAAATAACTCCATAAACCAAACGGACTGAATAGACATATATAGAATTTTCCATCCCAAGTTAGCAGAATACACCTTCTTCTCTGCAGCACATGGATCCTTTTCCAAAATAGACCATATTCTGGTTCATAAAGATAATCTCAGCAAATATAAAAAAGTAGACATCATCCCGTGTGTCCTTTCAGACCACAATGCTATGACCCTAGTGATCAACAGCAATAATCATAACAGAAAAAACACATATTCATGGAGATTGAATAATACCCTATTAAATGAAGAATGGATCCAAGAAGACATGAGAGAAGTAATCCAAAACTTCTTGGAAGAGAATGAAAATGAAGACACAACATATTGAAACCTCTGGGACAGCATGAAAGCTTTCCTAAGGGGAAAATTCATAGCACTAAGTGCCCACATTAAAAATGAAGAGAGATCCCAAATAAATAAGCTGATGCTTCATCTCAAAGCCCTTCAAGAGGAAGAACAATCTAACCCCAAAGCCAGCAGAAGACAGGAAATAATCAAGATCAGAGCTGAAATCAATGAAATTGCGAACAAAAAAACAATAAAAAGAATTGATGAAACAAAGAGCTGGTACTTGGAAAAAATAAACAAGATAGACCACTAGCAAATCTAACCAAAAGAAGGAGAGAAATGAGGCAAATCAATAAAATCTCCAATGAAAAGGGAGTGATCACCACTGACCCCATGGAAATCCAACAAATTATAAGATCATATTTTGAAAACCTATACTCCTCCAAAATTGATAATTTGGAGGAAATGGATAAATTTCTTGACACATACAACATCCCTAAATTGACTCAGGAGGATATTGAATTCCTAAATAGCCCAATCATAGGCACGGAAATCCATATTGCAATTAAAAGTCTACCAAAGAAGAAAAGCCCAGGACCTGATGGCTTCCCCACTGATTTTTACCACACTTTTGAGGAGGAACTACCACCTCTCCTTATTAAGTTATTCCAAGAAATTGAAAAGGAGGGAACTCTCCCATCCACTTTTTATGAAACACCATAACTCTGATACCAAAACCCGACAAGGACACATCAAGAAAAGAAAACTACAGACCAATATCCCTTATGAACTTGGATGCAAAAATCCTTAATAAAGTACTAGCAAACCATATTCAAAAACTTATAAAGAAGATAATCCATCATGATCAAGTGGGCTTCATCCCAGGAATGCAGGGCTGGTTCAGCATACACAAAACAATTAATGTAATTCACCACTTAAATAGAATCAAGGACAAAAACCATATGATCATCTCATTGGATGCAGAAAAGGCCTTTGATAAAATCCAGCACCCTTTATGTTCAAAACTCTAGAGAAGATAGGGTTCAAAGGATCATTTCTGAACTATGTAAAGGCTATATATGTTAAACCCTCAGCTAGTATAATACTAAACGGAGAAAACCTGAAGACATTTTCACTAAAATCGGGAACAAGACAAGGCTGTCCGATCTCATCACGTTTATTCAATATTGTTCTTGAGACCCTAGCTGGAGCAATTAGGCAAGAAAAAGAAATCAAAGGGATAAAAATAGGAAGAGAGGAAGTCAAATTCTCTCTTTTTGCTGATGACATGATCCTGTATCTGGAAGATCCAAAAACTCCATCAGTAAACTGCTTAAACTTATAAACAGATTTAGCAAAGTGGCAGGATACAAGATCAACACAAATAAATCAATAGCTTTCCTATACACTAATAATAATAGGCCTGATGAAGAAATCAGGAATTCAGTCCCATTCAAAAAATTTCAAAAAAAAAATACTTGGGAATTAACCTTACAGGGGAAATCAAAGATCTCTACAATGAAAATTATCAGTCATTGAAGAATGAAATCCAAGGCGATTTAAGAAGATGGAAAGATGTCCCATGCTCTTGGTTAGGCAGAATTAATATTATAAAAATGGCCATTCTACCAAAAGCTTTATACAGATTTAATGCTATCCCCATAAAGATACCTATGTCATTCTTCACAGACTTAGAAAAAGCAATTCTAAAATTCATTTGGAACAATAAGAAACCTAAAATTGCTAAAACATTACTAAACAAGAAAGAGGAAACAGGCAGTTTTGCCATACCAGATTTAAAACTATACTATAGAGCTGTAGTAACAAAGACAGCATGGTACTGGTATCAAGATAGGAAAGAAGACCAAAAGAATAGAATAGAATAACCTGAAACAAACCTCAAAATCTTCAAACATCTGATTTTTGACAAAGGGGAACAAAATATTACATGGAGGAGAAACAGCCTCTTCAACAAATGGTGTTGGACAAACTGGAAAGCCACTTGCAGAAAGTTGAAATTAGACCCATATCTTTCTCCTTGCACAAGAATCAAATCAAACTGGAACAAGGAGCTAGGAATTAAACCAGCTACCTTGCAACTGATAGAAGACAAATTAGGTCCAAACTTTCAGCATTTGGGAGAAGGCAAAGACTTTCTCAACATGTCTCCAAAAGTGAAGGAAGTAAAGTCAAAAATCAGTGAATGGGATGCCATAAAGCTGCAAAGCTTTTGCTCTGCCAAGGAAACAATCAAAAGAGTCAAGAGGTTTCCTATGGAAATGGAGAGGATCATGGGCTATGATTCCTCTGACAGGGGCCTCATATCCAGAATCTACAAAATTCTCAAAAACCTCAACTACAAAAACACAAATAACCTAATTGGGTTAATTAATAAATGGGCCAAAGGGCTTAATAGAAACTTCTCAACAGAGGACATTGATCAAGAAAGTGCTCTAAATCACTAGTAATCAGAGAAATGCAAATGAAAACTACATTAAGATATCACCTCATGCCAGTCAGAATGGCAAAAGTGAAGAAAATAAACAATAATAGATGCTGGAGGGGCTGTGGAGAGATAGGGACACTAGCACATTGTTGGAACTGCGAACTGGTACAGCCCCTCTAGAAAGCAGTGTGGAGAATCCTCAAAAAACCATAGGACCCTGCTATTCCACTCCTGGGTATTTTTCCAGGGGATTTAGAATCAGCACATTATAGTGACACAGCAATATCTATGTTCATAGCAACTCCATTTACTATTGTTAGATTATGGAAACAACCCTGATGTCCCTCAGTGGATGAATGGATCCAAAAACTGTGGTACATATATACCATGGAATTTTACACAGCAATTAGAAACAATGATATTGCAGCCTTTGAAGGTAAATGGATGGCTGTGGAAGAAATTATGCTGAGTAAAATCAGCTTAACCCAGAGAACCAGGAGTCGAATGTCTTCACTCATCTGTGGAGGCTGGATCTAGACCCTGGCCATTGAGAAAGGAAGTCTATTATGTTTTAAATCCAGATAAGGTGTAATGTTATACAACCTAATACTTTTTTAGAGATATTGTGGGAAGGGGAAGGGAGGGATAAGGGAGGGCATTTGGGGGGCATCTTGGGGGTAAATCTAATATCCAGAATCTATATACATTTTATATTATTTTGTTAAAAACTTGTATGGTTGTTCAAAAAATAAATTTCTCAATTAAAAAAATATCAAAGAAAGGAAAAAAACAAAACAAAAATTTAAAAAATCCCAGTTTTATTATGAAACTCATTTTTCCTTCTCAGATTCTTTGAAGGAAAACTACAGACCTTGTAGGTATCTACTTTCAAGACCTCCAAGTCCACAGAAAAGAGAAAAAAACTTGTGAAGACCTTAAAAGGACATTAATAGAGAAAGTGAATCTGTGAAAGCAATATGCTTATAATAATTAGGTTATTTTCAGTGTGCTCTATGTAATAAGTTATTCAAACATATTTCATTCAGACATTCAGTGCTATTACAGAATTCCAAGAAAATGAAATTATGTTCTAATTTTAAATTGTAAATATTTTGTCCATAAATAAATTTTAGATTAAAATTGAAAAAAACAAAACACACAAGCAAGTTGTACACTAACACACACATCTATACTTTAAAGAGTAGGCATGTCAACTTACCAAATACACTGTATTATACAAACCAAAATAAAAATGTGCATGTGCACACATATTCTCACATAGACACACAAATCCAGTACCAAGAAATGTTTCCCATCTTCCACTGACATGTAGAAGTCTTTGGTGGGCTCAGAGATCATCTGATTAAGGTAACTTCCTGAGCCTTCACTTTCTGTTCAGAAGGACCAGTATCAAAGAGGAAGAAGTTCTCCTGACCTAAGGATCTTTCAAATGTTGCACAACTGTTTTCAAGTTGCAGAATAAAAGGGCAAGAAAATCCTCATTCACCAACAAGATTAATACCCAGGAGAAAATAGGAACAAGTTTCTGCTCAGGGAAGGAGCCAGCATGGACAAATTGCCCAATTTCCTGCCTTGCCATGAAAGGGAACCTGTGAAGGGACCAGAGGGGGAGCCACAGGAGGCACAGGAAAGGTGTGCTTGACATAGATGCTGACATTGATGTCATGCAAAGCACCAGAGGCCCAGGTACCTTGGCTTCTGAAATCACCACAGTATGCAGCTGGCCTCTCCAATCACACTGATGGAGAGTAAGGCCACTGATTCTGACCCTATAGAGCACACATCCACTGCCATCCGGGATTCTGCATGTCTCCCCACTCCTCTGAGAAACTCTGTGGGGCAGGGGCTGGGGTTTGCTCAAAAAACAGTAGCTGGTGGGGCTGGTCCCAAGGTCATTAAAGTACAGACTGACCTGACATTGCCACCAACTCTTCCCTGACTCACAGGTGCCCTAAACAAGGACTTGAGTTCCACAAGGTCCTGTTTGCTAGAGACTGAGAGCACCTGTTCATGAGATTATCATGGGAGTTAAATGGAACACTACATTAAAGCACTAAATCCAGCCAAGGACTACCATCTTAATCAATGTACCAAAGGAGACTGTCCCTTTCATAACTCTTCCAGTTTCTATAGCTGTGTAACACACCAATCCAAAACTTAATAGCCCTGAACAACCATTTTATAATGCTCGCAGGTTCTGTGGGACAGGAAATTCAGAAAAGACACAGTCAGTCTCTGATTCACAAGGTCTGGAGCCTCAGCTGGGAAGAAGTGGAGTGGGTGTAACTCCTGGCTCAGGCTTTAAGGATCTGGCAGCCGTCAAGCAAGAGTCCAACAGTTGATCTTGGTTATCGGCTGGGACCTGAGCTGCGTTGTCAGACAAAACACCTGTGTGTGGCCTTTCCACACTGTCTGGGCACCCTCACGTCACATTGGCCTCGCTGTGGGAGCTCTTAAATGGTGGCTCATAGATTTGAAGGTGAATAATTCAAGGGAACTGGGCAGAAACTGCATGGCATTTTTCTTTTTTATGTAAAATTATTGGAAATACCTTTTATACACATGTTTCTAAACACTTCACTAAATGCACTGCAGGATGGTCACCACACCTGAAATGTCACTGTCCTCAAAGTGATGTGAGAATAGCAGTCTTAGAAACATCTCATGCTTTTATTGTGTATATCTTTAAGATATTACTCCATAACATTTTGATATACATAATGAAATGGTTACCACAGTAAAGCCAACAAACTCATCCACTATTTCACATGCTGATCTTTTTGTTTATTTTTAATAAACGCATAAAAATAGTATGAATGTGTAACAACAAATCCCTTCATACGTAAGACTATGGTGCACCAATAAAAAAGTTCTAAAAAAATGAATAATTTTAATGAAAAAAACAAAAATATGCATACATATCATGATCATAATGTTTAGAAATAGGTATACAGTGGAATGGATGCAGTGAGCTAATTAATATGTGCATATTTACATATACGGCTAAGAGCACTCAAAATCTACTCTTTAAGAAAATTCACAGGTATAATGTATTATTTTTTATTTTATTTTATTAAGAAATTTATTTGTTGAACAATCAAACATGCCTCCATTGAAAAACTGAACAACAGAGCTGGAGGCCTCTAAATCCTAGGAATATTTTTCAAACCTGGGTGATATTTTACAGGAAATTGTATTTTTATCTTTACAAACAAAATAACACAAACATGCATAGCTGAAATATATACGTGGATGCATAATGTTGTTGTGCATAGCAATGCCTGTGTATTTGTTCAAATACATGTGACATGAATACATTTCAAACATTATTAAAAGAAATATTCACTTAACAATCTTATGGGGTTTTTTTTGTTTGTAAACCTGCCTACAGCTGCCAGTTAATCTCTACAAGGGGATTAACTCACCAGTTGGGTTAAGGGTTTTATAACCCAATTGTTTCACCTCAGACTTCCCAAATTGTCATATGTGAGCTTTTGTGGAGCATCTCACATTTAAACCATAACAAGGAAGGATGGAGAAAGTTTGATGGACGGGTATTAAAAAAGAAATAAGTCTGGTGTTTTGTTGATTAGAGAATGGTTAACAACAAAGATAATGTACTGCACGTTTGCAAACAGTTACAAGAGGATTTTTTTCACTGACATGAAGATAATTGAGAAAATAAATATTTACCTTAATTTATACATTGCACAATGCTCACATATATCAAAACATCACATAGAACTCCACGAATACATACAACATTCTGAGCCAATTAAAATAAACTATATTTAAAAGCAGATACAAAAAAGGAAAACAACTTTTCTAATTAAGCTCACTAACAAATCTAAAACTCCTCATTACAAAATTAAAATAAAAATAAAATCATGAACCTGTCAAAAACAGATCTTGAGAGACGAAAAAAGTGTTCCTTTGAAAGCTTACGCTACCAAAAAGAAGACTAAAATATGCAACTAAGTTAAACTATAAACTGAGTCAGAAACAGCAGTGCACACCTGTAATCCCAACTCCTCAGAGGCTGAGGCAAAGTTGGAGGCCATCCTAGGTGATTTAGGAAGACACAGTTTCAAAATAAAAATAAAATAAAATGAGTGCAGATACAGCTCAGTGGTGAAACACTAGTCTAGCATGTGAAAGTTCCTGGGTTCAATGCCAAGACTACAAAAAAAAAAAAATTAACTCTTTGATGGAAAGGGAAACCTTATGAAATAAATAAATAATAGGAAAAGACAGGAGAGGAGTGTAGTTATGTTTCCAACACTCTCAAAAAACTATATCCCAGGTGAAATACAGCCTGAAAACAGTGCCATATCAAGATTCACCAACTCACAGAGGAAAGGACACATGTACAGGATTAAGAAGGTCTTGTTTCTAATTAACAGGAACCACAAAGCCCATCATGCTGAAATGTTGCTCTGCTGAAGATGTTCCTCAGAGCTCCTTTGATATCCCGATTCCTCAGACTGTAGATGAAGGGATTCAGCATGGGTGTGACCAGAGTGTATAACACAGACACAATGACATCCTTGTTGTTAGTGCTATTAGATGAGGGGACAAAGTAGAGTCCAATGATTGCTCCATAGTACAGAGAAACCACAGAGAGGTGGGAGCCACAGGTGGACAAGGCTTTGCAGAGTCCCTTGATGGAGGATCTTCTCAGGACAGTGGCCCCTATGTGGCCATAGGAGACCAGAATGCATATGAATGGCACGGTGACAACTGCTGATCCCACAGTGAGGATGACCAGCCAATTGATGGTGGTGTCTGAGCTGGACAGCTTGATTAAGGCAGAGAGGTCACAGAAGAAGTGGTGCAGAATGTTGTCTTCATGGAAAGAGAGCCGGGCTAGGAGGAGGGTGTGCACGAGGGCAATTGTAGAGGATAAGAGCCAGGACACAAACACTAGCAGGAAACAGAGGCTCTGTCTCATCATTCTGGTATACTGCAGGGGGTGACAGATGGCCACATATCTGTCATAGGCCATTGAAGTCAGAAGGAAGCTATCAAGACCCCCAAATGATGAGAAAAAAAATTCCTGAGAAATGCACCCAGCATATGAGATGGATTGCGTCTGCGTCACCATGTTCATGAGCATCTTTGGAGCTGTGACTGAGGAGAAAGAGATGTCAGTGAAAGCCAAGTGGCTGAGGAAGAAGTACATAGGGGTGTGGAGGTGAGCGTCCAGCCTGATGAGCAGGATGATGAGCAGGTTCCCCAGCACCGTGGTCAGGTACATGATGAGGAACAAGGCGTAGTACATGCCTTGCTGCTCTGGCTGGATGGGGAGTCCCAGGAGCAGGAACTCAGAGACACTGCTCTCACTGCTCTGATTATCCCTCCCCATGCTCTTCTTCTCTTTTGCTGGATATGGAAATGTTAAAGAATGAGAAGTCACTGGGAGTATTACATAATAAAATCATGACTTTCAACTAGTCAGTATGTGTATTTTAACCTGAATATCTCAAGTTGTGTTTTTTTGTCTTTTTTTTTCCCCACACCAATACATTAGGGATATTCTGATAAGTATGTTATTTGTCCACTAGGAGCTAACACAATATATTTTGGAGAAACCATGAAACTTCTGATTATCAGATGAGACCAGGCTCCAACTTGAGAAGTCCAGGAGTTATGATGCAAATCTGAGATCAGGGGGATTAAGTTTTGTATTGCATGAGTTTGATAGACTATCATATTACATGAGACTAGGGTGCTGAGGAAGCAATATTTCTTATGTTCATCAAAAGAAGTCCTGTATATAAAACCTTTCATATGAGAATTAAAATAAGGATGCTCTATTTAGGTGTTTGGAGAAGACAGGACCAGGGTACAGTAGGGACAGAGAAATTGTCTTCCCAGGACATGGAGTTGGAAGATTATTGAAAAGCCCAAAGACATAAGACCTTTTCTGATAGAATAGAAAGTTTCAAGTCTATTCTCAAAGAAAAGCTTTGCCCAAGAAAAGGCTTAAGTAAAGGTGTTACTGAAAGTTTTAAGCATCTTGCTTTCTACTGCATAGAGGAGTAGATTACAGCAAGCAAGAGAGTCGGCAGGAATCTGAATGGGAGGTCACAGCAGCAGTTTACATTCAAAAGAACAGCATGGTACTGGTATCAAGACAGGGAAGAAGACCAATGGAACAGAATAGAAGACCCCGAAACCAATCCTCAAATCTTTAAACATCTGATTTTTGACAAAGGGGGTCAAAATATTACATGGAGATGTGACAGCCTCTTCAATAAATGGTGCTGGACAAACTGGTCCTCCATCTGCAGAAAGTTGAAATTAGACCCAT
>PVKS010050331.1:0-11600 GCA_004027875.1 Aplodontia rufa
ACTTGAGCGAGGACAGTGTCAGAGTCAACATTTACACTGACTCTAAGTGTGCTTATCTGTTTCTGCATGCACAGGCAGCAATCTGGAGAGAGAGGATTTCATACAGCTGAAGGAACTTCTAGAAAGAACTGTGAACACATCCTAAAGTTGTACAAACTGTTCATTTACACACGGAAGTGGAAGTAATTCATAGTCGGGGATACCAGAAGGGAGTTGATGACATATCAGAAGGCAATAACAGCAGACCAACATGCCAGAGAGGGTGCAAAGGGAGCATTATGTCAACCAGTGACCTCAGCCTCTCTGCTATGGACAGGACCTCCCCAGGGATAAGAACTAAGTACACTCAAGAAGAGATGCAGCAGGCCTTATCTAGGGGAGGCACTCTCATGCCTTCTGGGTGGATTTGATGCTGGTGATGTGGATGTTGGGTTCGTGTCCTCTCGGAGTCAAAGAATGAAACAGAGGGACACCGGGGCAAGTGTAGTAGATGAATTTTATTATAGAAAGTAAAGCATAAGGAAAAAAGCAGACTTCCCCCAGAGTGGGGAAAGGGGACAGAGCCAACGAGGCAGTGAGATTTGCCCTTTTTATATGACATCCTCTCCTCGAGTGGTCACTGCTTCCCTGTCCCTGTATCTAGGACACAGGTGCAGGGAATTCTGGTCCAGTCTTTGATCCAGGCCTTAGGCACCAATAGAAAGAATGTGGTTCCTTCCTTAGCAGCAGGGAGTGTCTGCATCTGGGCCTGTCTTGTCAGACCCTTATTAGTATTGGGGGATATCTTTGCCCTCTCAGGAAAGATGACCATCAGTTAATTTTCTCCTTATCAACCCACATTGTTCTACCTACACTGATGGCCTAACTTTTTCTACCTCAGATTCAGGTGGAAGATAGCAAACTTCACTTGCCTGCTAGCTCTCAATGGAAGATTTTGCATACCCTGCACCAATCTTTTCATCTGGGAGAGGAACATACTCTCAAATTAACTCAAGAGATACATGGAAATTATAACAAAAGCAGTCCATCAAGTAGTCTGTGAGGCATGTCAGAAAAATAACCCACTTAACTATGCCAAAAAGTTTTCAGGGTCCCAAAGGACAGGACAATTCCCTGGGGAGGACTGGAAGCTTGATTTCACCCACATTCCCCAAAGCTGTGTGTTCCAATACCTACTGGTTATGGTGGATGCCTTTACGGGGTGGGTTGAGGCCTATCCCTCCTGGACTGAACAGGCAGGAAAGGTAGTAAAGGCCTTATTTGGTCCCCATGGCCTCCAGAGTGATAATGGAGCAGCCTTTAAGGCAATGGTTCCTCAGGGAGTGTCTAAGGCCCCAGGCATACAGTGCCATCTTCATTGTGCATGGAGACCTCACTCCTCAGGGAAGGTAGAGCAGACTAATGACATCTTAAAGAGACATTTGAGAAAACTCCCTCAGGAGACTCACTACCCTTGGCCCAGTGTGCTTCCTTTGGCTCTACCCTGAATCAGAAACAGCCCAGGAGTACTTGGGCTCAGCTCCTCTGAGCTCCTCTATGAAAGGCCATTCCTGAGGAAGGATGTCCTTCAAGATCAGGAAACTGCAGATTTGGTGTCTCATATCACCAGCTGGCTAAATTTGAAGTTGAAATCTATAAATACCCTATTAGCGATCCACTCACTTCTCCACCCTTGTGTGAGCCTGGAGATTTGGTTGTGGTTAAGACCATACCTTATCACTCCCCAAACCTAGATCAATCTGGAAGGTACCCTTCTCTGTAATTCTGTCTACGCCTTCTGCAGTAAAGAGAACTGGATCCCCCACTCTTGGATGAAACTTTGGCCTGGAATTAGATGGCCAGCACCCAATGTTACCCAGTGGTTATCTGGGACGAATCTGTGGCCCTGGCTTCTTCTATGCTGGATAGGAAGAGGCATGGCTACCCATGCATGCAAGGGAGATGAACGCAAAGTATAGGGCACCCAGCAAATCTCTCCAACCTCAGACACAGATGACGACCATCTGTTGTTCCTTGCTATGATCATTTGGCTTCGCTGTTTATCCCACAAGTTGGTCTGGTGAATATAATGTGAGATTATATAAGTGGAGATTTTAACCAGTTATATTCATAATTCTATCCATGGTTTGAGGGAGATGTTTCTCTCCTTAACCCAAGAGTGGCATGCATGATGTCACAGGAAAGCAGGGAGCTAAAAGTCCAAACCTCAGTTCTTGTGTTCTGATGAAAGAGGATTTAAAGTCAGACACAGAAGTCATGCAAGAGAATTTTATTATAAGTGAAAGAGAGGTGAAAGTAAAGTAAAAGCAGAGTAATATTCAAGCAGAGAGCACTCTCAAGAAAGTGGGCCATCTCTGAGCAGAGAAGGACAAAGGAGATAATGCTGTCTCCAAATTATTACTGTTGATGGTTGATTTGAAATTCAGGGTCCTCCTTCAGTAGCCTTCGCCAATCAACTCCTCCTTCATGTCGGGTGGTGGAGTTTTTGACCTTAGTTGGTCGTCTCCTGAACTCTCATGCTGGCCATTTTATTTAGGGGAGCTTCATCTACAAGTCAAACCTATGTTAATGTGAGCATTGAGGGTTAATAGTGGTCAAAAGTTACCTCAGTGGCTATTAAGGAACACCCCTACTGAACTAGAAAGAGACACCTGGCGCCACAGCTTTTAGGTTCATCTCAACTTTTATGGGGCCTGTGAAGAAATAGTCCCATAGATCCTTTGTTCTTGAGGCACTCCCCCTTCCCTTTTGTCTTTGTTTACCCTCAACGCTTGTGTACTAATGTTTTTCCATAGCTTATCTGCCTTGGCAGTAGCTTAAAGGAAACTGTAAGACTAAACCTATGGCCTTATCCAGCATTCCACTGCTCATTGCTAACTACTACCTAACAATGAGAGGCTGTTTCACAAAAGGATGGCTTCAGATGTTCTCACAGCAGCTCCGGGAGGCCCCTGTGCTATTATTGACCTGAATGCTGTGTTTACATGGCTGACAATTCTGGTAACGTGACAAAGGTCCTCAAAGACTTACATTTTATGAGAATTAGGGTGTCCAATGGTCCAATATCAGAATATGGCCTTAAGGTGCACATATAAAAGGAAGTCATCTTAGGTCGGGAACCATATGGTCAGAGATAATTCATTTTTAAGCTCCTTATCAGATATCCCATTACACCCATAGCTCTTTTCTGTACCCACCGCAATTTTATGTTAGCCAATCATGCAGACTGTACCCCTGAGCTTCTCCAATCAGAGTGAAGGGTAGGATTATATCAGGTTGGAGATATGAACAGTCACCTTTCCTGCTCAAGTGTGCTTGCTCACAGATCCCTTTTTTGAGTGCACCTTCTGCAGAAGTAGTCTGCCTTGCTCACCCACTTCTGGGCAAATGTTTGATTTTCTTATGGCACCTCAGAATTTTTAATCATTTGATTTTTAATGGTTCTGAAATACATGCCATGTCCTGCGGAACTCAACATCAGGGACAATTTTTAGCTTGTGATTTTCTGGCACTTCCTGGTGGCAGAAGCTGCTGATTGCATAGTCATCATCGTACTCATTGGCATGTTCAGGTGCTGCTGTGTCTGTTGCTGTATCAACTTTATTCCAGAACTTCTGTCTTCCTTTTTTTTCTCATAGAGCTCCTCCTGGCAGATGGCTCTGCATTGTTTCTGCCAGACCAGACATCCACTGCAGTCCCTTGGAAGGACCATACCCATAATCAGAGGAACTGTGCTCCTGATTACCCCTATCATGAACCCCTTATGTGACCTGAATATTCTGTGCGTGTGTGTGTGTGTGTGTGTGTGTGTATGGTGGTGTGTGTGTCTGTCTGAATGGATTTTTTTTATTAAAGAGCTGATTTGTTGTACAATCATAAATGCATATATAGTAACAATATGATATACATTTGTTCTTAAACCAGAATTACCCCCACCTCACCCACACCCCAGAATTTTGATTCTTCTGTATTTTGCCCCTACAAATCATGTAAATGTTTAGATTGTAAATATTCCAGAATTAAAATATTACATAAGTATTATTTGGATTCTCACGGGGGTAAAGAGTATGCTACATTGTTGATTGTCTCCCTAGATCTCTAACTCTCCCCTCCCCCGACATCTCCCCAACATATCTATGGTTTCCCTGGATTATGTGTTGCTGTGACTTTGCTGTGACCCAAACATTCTTTTTTTTTTAATTTTTATTGAGAAATTTAGTTGTTGTACAATCAAAAATGCATCCAAAGTTACAATATGATATATATATATTTAAATCAGATTTACCCCCTAGTTCCCTCCCTATACTCCCTTCCCCTCCCCTCCCCCACAAGCCCTCTCCCCAGTCCTTCCCAGTACATCTCTATGATTTCCCTAGATTATGTAGATTATGTATTGCTACTCCTTGCTGGGTCTAATACATGAGATTGACTGCTTTTCACACAGGCCTGGATTTAGCTCCAACCTCTACAAATGAGTGAAAACATTCAGCCCTTGACTCCCTGGGCTAGGCTAACTTCACTCACAGGATTTCTTTCATCTCCATCCATTTATCTTCAAATGCTCCAACATCATTGTTTCTAATTGCTCCATGTTATATATACACCACAGCTTTTGGATCCATTCATCCTGTGAGGGGCATCTGGGTTGGTTCCATAATTTAGCTATTGTAAATTGAGCTACTATGAATATAGATTTTGCTGTGTCACTGTAATGTGCTAATCTAATTCCTCTGGAAAAATAGCCAGGAGAGGGATAGCTGGATCATATGGTGGGTTCATCCTTAATTTTTTGCAGATTCTTCACACTGCTTTCCAGAGGGGCTATACCAGTCTGCAGCTCCACCAACAGTGTGCTAGTGTTCCTTTCTCTCCATAGCCCCTCCAGCATCTATTATTGTGTGAGATAAAATCTTAATGTAGTTTTCATTTGCATTTCTCTGATTACTAGTGATTTAGAGCACTTTCTCCTGTACTCATTGGCTTATTTAATATCCTCTATTGAGAAGTTTCTATTAAGCCCTTTGGCCCATTTTTTGATTGGGTTATTTATGCTTTTGAGGTTGAGATTTTTGAGGACTTTGTAAGTTCTGGAGATTAGTCCCCTGTCAGAAGAATCATGATTCTCTCCCATTCTGTAGGAAGTCTCTTGACAATTTTAATCAATTCCTTAGCTGTGCAAAAGATTTTTAGCTTTGTGACATCCCACTCACTGATTTTTTACTTTACTTCTTTCACTTTAGGACATGTGTTGAGAAAGTCTTTGCCTACTCCCAAATAGTGGAGTATTGATCCTAACATTTCTTCCAGAAGTTGCATATTAGCTGATTTAATTCCTAGTTCCTTGATCCACTTTGATTTGATTTTTGTGCAAGATGAGAGATAAGGGTCTAATTTCAACTTTCTGCAAGTGGCTGTCCAGTTTGTCCAGCACCATTTGTTGAATAGACTATCTCTGCTCCATGCTATATTTTGTCCCACTTTGTCAAAGAAGGCTTAAAGATTTGAGGGTTTGTTTCAGGGTCTTCTACTCTATTCTATTGGTCTTCATTCCCATCTTGACACCAGTACCATGCTGTTTTTGTTACTACAGCTCTATAGTGTAGTTTCAGATATGGTACACCAAAGCCACCTGTTTTGTCTCTCTTGCTTAGTAATGTTTTGGCTATTCTGGGTTTCTTATTGTTACAAATGAATTTGAGAATTGTTTTTTCTATATGTGTAAAGATGACATTGATATCTTGATGGGGATTGAATTGAATCTATAAAGAGCTTTTGGCAGAATGGCCATTTCTTTTATATGAATTCTGCCTAACCAAGAGCATGGAACATCTTTCCATCTTTTCAGGTCATCACAGATTTCATTCTTCGGTGTCTGATAATGTTGTTGTAGAGGTCTTTGACTTCCCCAATTAGATTAATTCCCAAGTATTTTATTATTTTTGAGGATGTTGTGAATGGGACCGATTTCCTGATTTCTTTGTCTGCCCTATTATTGTTAGTGTATAGGAAAGCTATTGATTTATGGGTATTGATCTTGTAGCCTGCCACTTTGTTAAATCTGTTTATTTTCTGATGGAGTTTTTTGGATCTTCCTAATAAAGGATCATATCATCAGCAAAAAGGGAGAGTTTAACTTCCTCTTTTCCTATTATTATCCTTTTGATTTCCTTCTCTTGCCTGATTGCTCTGGCTAGAGTCTCAAGAACTATATTGAATAAAAGTGGTGAAAGCAGACAGCCTTGTCTTGTTCCTGAGTATAGTGGAAATACTTTCAGCTTTTCTCCATTTAGTATTGTATTAGCTCAGGTTTAGGCATATATAGCCTTTACAGAGTTAAGAAATGATCCTTTGAACCCTATCTTCTCCAGAGTTTCAGCATAAAAGGGTGCTGAATTTTATCAAAGGCCTTTTCTACATCAATTGGGATGATCATATTATGTGATTTTTGTCCTTAATTCTGTTTAAGTGATGAATTACATTAATTGATTTGCGTATGTTGAACCAGCCCTGCATATGTGGAATGAAGCCCACTTCATCATGATGAATTATCTTCTTCATATGTTTTTGAATACAATTTCTAGAACTTTATTAAGGATTTTTGCATCAAGGTTCATCAGGGATATTGATCTGTAGTTTTCTTTTTTTGATGTGTCCTTGTTGGTTTTTGGTATCAGAGTTATGGTTGCCTCATAAAAAGTGTTTATTATAGTTCCCTCCTTTTCAATTTCTTGGAATAGATTAATAAGGAGAGGTGTTAACTCCTCCTTGTAGGTGTGGTAAAACTCAGCAGGGAATCCATCGGTCCTGGGCTTTTCTTCTTTGGTACGCTTTTAATTGCTGTATGGATTCCAGTGCCTGTTGTTGAGCTGTTTAGGAATTCAATATTGATCTGTGTCAATTTAGGGATATTGTATGTGTCTAGAAATTTGTTCATATCCTTCATATTATCTAATTTAGAGGGGTATAGTTTTCCAAAATATGAACCTATAATTTGTTGGATTTCCATGTGGTCAGTGGTGATCACTCCCTTTTCATTAGTGATTTTATTGATTTGCTTAATTTCTCTCCTTTTTTTTAGTGAGATAGGCAAGGGATTTATCAGTTTTCTTTATTTTCAAATTACAAGCTCTTTGTTTCATCAATTCTTTTTATTATTTTTTTGTTCTCAATTTCATTGATTTCAGCTCTGATCTTGATTATTTCCTGTCTTCTGCTGGTTTTGGGGTTAGATTGTGCTTACTTTTGTAGGACTTCGAGGTGGAGCATGAGTTTATTTATTTGGGATCTCTCTTCATTTTTAATGTGGGCACTCAGTACTATATGTATTCCCCTTAGGAATGCTTTCATGATGTCCTAGAGTTTTTGATGTTTTGTGTCTTGTTCTCATTCTTTTCCAGGATCTTTTTTATTTCTGCTCTCATGTCTTCTTGGATCCATTCTTCATTTAATAGAGTATTATCCAATCTCCATGAATACGTGTGTTTTCTGTTATGATTTTTGCTGTTGATTGCTAGTGTCATGGTAGGATACTTGGAATAATGTCTACTTTTATATATTTGCTGAGATTTCCTTTGTGAACCAGAATATGGTCTATTTTGGAGAAGGATTCATGTACTGCTGAGAGGAAGGTGCATTCTACTGATTTGGAGTAGCATATTCTATATATATATCTGTTAAGTCTATTTGATTTATGGAGTTATTTAGGCTGGAGATTTCTTTATTGATTTTTTTGTTTTGATGATCTGTCTGTTGGTGACATAGGAGTATTGAAGTCTCCCATTATTAGTGTATTGAGGTCCACAAGTGGTTTTATGTCATGAAGTAATTTATTCACATAGTTGGAAACACTGTAATTTGGAGAGTATATATTTACTAAGGTTATATCTTCCTGTCGTAGAGTTCCCTTTACTACTAAGTTGATTCCTTCTTTATCTTTTCTGAACAGTTTATGTTTGAAATCTATTTTGTCAGATATTGTTGCTACCCGGGCATCCCTGGGCAGTGGTCGAGGTGACCTGAATCAGCAGGATCATCTCGCCAGGGGCCGAATCAGGAGATGAGTACCGACGGCTGGAACCCAGGTCCCCCCCTCGTCTGGGGACCCCTTCCCTCCCAACCGGGGAAACAAGGCAACAACATGCAGCTGATGGCAGCTCAGAATCCGTTTATTATCAAGGCACACAGGTTTTTATAGGGAGGGGAGAAGTCAAGGAATCAATAATCCTTCTAAGGGAGTTGCCAGGGGTTATGCAGATTTTGAGTACAGACAAACAACTAGGTAACAGCCTGTGGTTGGCACATTCCAACCCACACTAATCTTCTTTTTGCATAACAATTAGGAAGTCTAACAAAGCAGGACCTAGCAGCCCTTCCTGAAGGAACTTATGGAAATAGTAACAAGATCACTCTAGGGCAGCTGATGAAATGGAGTGAAGGGCAAACCTCAACAAGATATAAGTATTGTGATGCTGGCTTGCTCTATTGCACCATACACATGGTAGATTATTTTGCATCTTCTCACCCTTAGTCTGTGGATATCATTAACTGTTAGATGTGATCTGAACACTCTTAAGGGAAAACTCACACTACTTGCCCCATGATTCCTCTTTTCAGCTGGAAGTAGTCAGATTGGTCATTGCCCAACCCCCTACAGTGGTAGGGATTTTCTTAATCAGAGAGAAGAATGACACAGAAAAAGCTAGGCAGTCAGTGTAAGCAGGATGATGTGGGTTGATAAGAAGGAAATTAGCTGACAGTCATTTTTTTCAAGAGGACAAAGAACATCCACTGCCTTAAGTAACCAGAGGTGCATATCACCAACACGTCCCCCTAGTAACCAGGGTGGTCAAGACAGAGACTACTACTCTGCTGATTAAGATACTCATTGGTCCAGGAAAAGAGACTAGATCAGACCAGGACTTCCACACCACACTCCTAGGCATGGGGAGGGAAGGCAATGATTAAACAAGGGGAGAGGATCTGAAAAGATTACAATAAAGGCAAGTCACACCCCTCATATGAGTACTTGACTCTGAGCCTCACTTCTCTGAAAGAAACCCTTCTTTCTCTCCTTTCTTAAATAAACTCATCTTTGCTTGCCTCAGTGTTCCTTGGTTTCATTCTTGAACTATGGAAGGACACGAACCTGACATCCACCAAACTGGCATCAACCAAAGAGACCTTTCTCCTGAAGCCATGCCCTGTACCAGGATCTATGCTGGTTGTGTCCTAGCGGATAAGCTGAAGCAGGACATAGCATGCATGGACACACGTCAGTGTGTGCACATACGTGTGTGCGTGCGCGTGCATTTTGTATAAATGCTTTGACAGACTGGCTGAGAGAATTTTGGGGTCTGCTAAGCAGTTCTTCTGAGGCTGACTCCTTATCTCCTCTGGACATTGACTCCCACAGACTGGTCAATAGGAGGAGGTTACAGGAGATGCCATCCAGAATAAAGTGGGATCACAAGGAAGGATGAGCCCATGTCCTCTCCTGTTGCCTCTGAGCAGGGTGGCCAGGGTGGATGCACATCTGACCCAGGTGACAGGGGAGCTGGAGAGCTCCAAGGGCAACAGAGAGAAACTGATCTGTGGAGGAGGGAATATCTACTGAAGTTCTGTCTGACAAAGTCCAGGCTTGGGGATGGGCTAGGCAAAGCCAGCCCTGGAGATTGCCAAAATCATCCCTTCTAGGAATTGGCTGTGTTTTAATAATTATATGTATTGTGAATTTGCTCAAACTGAGACTCTCTGATTGTTATAAGAATTCTATTGCTTAGACAACTGTTGCGGATTGTTGAGAAGGATACTTGTCATAACACATATAGAAATCATGGAAAACAAAGCTATACTGAATTTAAAACAAAATTGGATATAGAAAGCAAAATAATTAGAACTAAGGAACAAAGAAACAATATACGTGGAACATTTACCAATACCATCCTGAGTGCTCACATTGTACTGTGAACTTTGAGTGAGAAAGGCGTGTTTACCTTTCCTGCTGTTACAGAGGATGAGCTTTAACTCTCTAGTAGTAAATAAGATATGTTTGTCTTTCCTGGCTTAGTGGAGATTGAGTTTTAACTTCTTTAGTAGTAAATAGGACATGTTTAACCTTTTTGTCTTTGCAGAGGTTAAGCTTTAACTATTTAGCCGATAGGTTAGGATGCACAGATAATTTTATAGGATTAACATTTATAGGATCTAAGATAGCTATAGAGTATTTGGTAAGGTTACAATAACAAAATAGTTTTAGGTTAGTAGTTAATAAGGTGTAGGAGTAATATAACCTATATTATAGTCTAGCTAATTAAGAAACTTTTCATTTATGCTCAGCTAGGGCTTCTAGACTCATGCAGTGCAGTGAGCTTTAAGGTTTATCTTATCTAGTGAGGTAATGGTTTGCAGAATCATCTAACGGAATTTAGGGAGAAAGAATTTGGTGAAGTGTTTGGTCTCTGTCCTTCGTAAAAGCAGGTTTAAACAATATGGTCATTATGGTGGGGAAGTTAAGGGCATGAATTGTAATAATGGTTGATGCTTTAAGTTTACTGGGAAACTGAAAAGAGAATTGTATAATGAAGCTGATAATGAAAGGCTTGTTTGTGCACCTGTATAAAAATGTTCAACAATAAAGAACAGATGGCATTTTTCTCAAGCAGGGAACTGTGTCTGTTTGTAACTGGTCCCAGAGGTTCAAGTCATTCCTCCGCGCCAACTCCACTTTTCCTTCGGGGACCCAAGTTCAGCTGGGGCTGGCCCCCGGCAGATCTGCCTACAGGAGATGAACTAGCATGGCAGCAGCATATGGTGGTTGCCAGGTGGTTCTAAAATCTGTCACAGGAAGACCCTCCCACAAAGCTCCCTTCCCTCAAGTTGTCACTGTAGGACTCTATGATGGCTCCCTCCTCTCAAGCTGTTCTGGGAGGACCTTCCTCATGGCTCCCTCCCCTCCAGCTCTCAGGGAACACCCTACTCCATGATTCCCTCTCCTCCAGCTGTCAGAGGAGGAACCTCTCCAATGGCTCCCTACCCTCCAGTGATCATGGGGGGATCCTTCCCCATGGCTCCCTCCCCTCCAGCTGTCACCCCTCCAAGAAACAGATTTTGAAAATGTAGATTGGTGTTGTGGGCTCAGCACTGAGCCACCGCTGCTGGCTCTCAGTGTCTACGGCATGCACACATCTTAAACATGCCTTTCCCCTCTATTGTGAAAGGGGTTAATGGAAGGAACAGCTGCTGTGTTCACCCCGATGATTTGATTGCCTGCTCTCGACAACCCTGGTCGCCTGTTGTGGTGACACCCTCTGCAAGGGCTATTTTGAGGCCTGCTTGACATAGACGTTGAGAGCTGGAGCTCAGACTGCAGGGTTGCAAAGGACAAACTGCCACCTAGGTAATCAGACACAGGATTTCTACCTCCAAATGGAGAGCAGTCATGCCATCCCTCAGGGAGACTCCACTGTGCAGCTGCCCTTAACCTGAAGAGGAGGCCAGCTCCCTGTGAAGTGCAGTATGCTTTTTCCTTTTTTATCAGTACATAAAGTTGTGCATAATGAAGGGATTCATTGCCATATATTCCCAGATGCACACAATACAGC
>PVKS010050332.1:0-11601 GCA_004027875.1 Aplodontia rufa
CAACTTGTATTCCAGGGTTGACCTTTTCTTTTTTCTTTTTCTTAAAGAGAGGACAGAGAGAGAAAGAGAGACAGAAAGAATCAATTTTTATGTAGTTTTTCACATGGCTCTCATTGCTCTGACACTTAATTGTGTATGTGGG
The DNA here is from genome assembly GCA_004027875.1 of Aplodontia rufa. Classification (NCBI taxonomy): domain Eukaryota; kingdom Metazoa; phylum Chordata; class Mammalia; order Rodentia; family Aplodontiidae; genus Aplodontia; species Aplodontia rufa. The sequence continues at coordinate 143 of PVKS010050332.1, forward strand.
TGCTGGGGTTTGAACTTATCATACTTGCATATGCTGGGCAAGCACCATAAACACCGAGCCACCACTCCAGCCCCTAGGGTTGACTTTTCAATAAACACTTGGTGTTCTGTATAGGTCAGGCATTATAGTAACTCTCCACATAAGGGTTTGGGGATGCTTCACTTAAACATCTATGGAAATGCTGCATTCTGATGTATACCACTGAAAGGCATAGAGCAGTAATTTTCATTTTTGGCAAATATTTCTTACATTTTGACTGTGTATGTTCAGCCTCCGTTAGTAGTGAATAAAGCAGGCAGAATCTCACTCTTGCCCTAGTTCAGGAAACAGTGATGTTAAACAGGAAACAGTTCATTTTTACAAACTGGAATGAGGTGTTAAGGTGCTGTAGTAGTCATGGTGGAGCAACTGTGTGTGTGAGTGCAGGGGTGGGATCTGAGCACTCTTTGTACAGAGTGAAGGGAATTCTGCCCACAGTGATAGCACTTAAACTGAAGGTGAGATGAGAAGATGTCAGCCTAGGGGAGGAACCAGGAGGCAGGATATTCCAGGCAGAGGGAATGGCATATGCAGAGGACCCAAGGTAAGGAAAATGTAGTGCTATAAATGCTAAAAGCAGATGAAAAGGCTGGGGGTTATTTAGTCGGAGGAGAACAGTTCCAAATAAGAATAACAGTTCAAAAGAAGTCAAATTGTACTGGATGGAATCATTACAATTAGTTGAAATGGAAATCATATGTACAACCTTTTATAGATTTATTAATAGACAACACATTATAAACATTTAAAATATGCATTTTTAATGTTTTAATGTGTTTACAGAGTTATGTGATAACTACTTTAATCTAGTTTTATTGTAACAAAATATATGTAAGATAAAATATACCTTGAAATGTATAGTTTAGTAGAATTTAGGACATTCAAAACGTTGTCAAACTATCACTATTATCTAGGTTTAGAATGTGTAGGTTTTTTAATACTCTGAATGGAAATCTCATAGACATTAAAAAGTTACTCTCCATTCCTCCTCCTCTCTGCCCCCAGAAACTATGTATCTGGCTCTGTCTCTCCAGATTTGCCTCGTTATGGAAGCAGAATCCTACAACATGTGGCCTTTTGGGTCTGGCTTCCTTCGTTTAGCATAATGTACCCAAACGCTCATTGCATCTCTGTTCATAATAAACCAGGGGTAGGACACAAATGTTTACAGATGAGAAATAAAATATGGTACATCTACATAATGAATTCTAAAATAGGAATGAATCTGGAGAACATTATAATTATAGAACCTTTATTCAAAGGGTGTTAAAACAGGGATATGAAAGAATCCAGTTTACATCTGAAAACATTCATTGGCTGTTTATGAAGAATGGATTGGAGAAGCAAAAAGAGAGAGACTAGCTAAGAAATCCACACAGTTGGGTCTGGAGTGATGGCTCAGGGGTTCGAGTGCTTCCCTTGTATGTGTGAGGACCCAGGTTCAAACCCCAGCACTCCAGCACCACACAGTCAACCAAGTGTTAGAGAAACAAAGTCCAGATGAAAAAGTAAATAAAATTGGTTCTCTTTCTCTTTTTCTCACTCTTTCCCTATTCCTCTCTTAAGAAAAAAAAAGAAATTACCACAGTTGACCAAAGGAGAAATGGCACTTGCTTACACTAGGATGGTGGCAATATTAGAAGACTGTTTAGAGAGAGATTTGTTAGTCTTTCTGCTTCTTTGAATTTAGGGACTGAAGTGGAGAGAGAAATTGACGCAAATGCATAGGTAAGAATGCAACTATGCTACTGTGATATGCAAAGTCATGCAAGAAACAGATCTAGGAAAAGCATCAGCAGCTGAGATGTGAATATGTTCAATGTCATGTGTCAGGATGGGGCCAAATAGTGGGAGAATGTATCTTATAAATTTTATATAGAAATGCATAAAATTTATGTAGCTATTTTGGAAAAATGTTATGAGTATACATATTCACAGAAAAAGTATAAGAAGTTTATTGCAAAAGTATTCATAGTTTTCCAAACCTGGAAGGTACCAAATGCCCACTGACATCAGCATGGGTCAATTAATTATAACATAGTCATATAAACTACAAAGCAGTGAAGATACGCTCCAACCAATGTGAAAACAGGGGTGAATGTCAAAATGCATGAATCAAAAGAAGCCAGATACACATGAACACCTACAGTACGATTGAAGTATAGTTCTTATTTATCTCCCACAGTCAATTTGAGCTTCTTAGAGTAGTAAAGACTGAATCTTTTCATTCAACTTAGTATATGACATAGTAGTGTCACCATATGGTAAAAGAGTGAATAATTGAATTCTAAGGTATTGGGAGGGGAACGGATAGGGATTACCATACAAGGCCAGTGCCTAGAAGGAAAGTAGGCAATGTATATAGTATCAGATATATCAGGTCGACAGCCAAAGATTCAAAGTCCATATGGAAAATATATTTGAAACCTGCCAAGAAAGTCTTAATTGGATGATTCAGAAGTCAAAGTCTTTCAAAAAATACCTAATTGTATGCCTTTAAAAAAAAACAAAGCAAAAAGAAAAAAAAAGCTAAAAAAATAATAAAATAAAATAAAAAAACAAAGAGCAAAAAAACTTTTTCTTTTTTTAAAGGAGAGGGACAGTGAGAGGGACAGTGGGAGAGACAGAGAAAGAAACAACTTTATTTAGTTTTTCACATGGCCTTCGTTGCTCCGACACTTAGTTGCATACGTGGTGCTGGGGTTTGAACCCAGGATCCTGCTTGCCAGGCAAGCGTGGAAACTGCGAAGCCAGCGCTCCAGCCCCCCCCCCCCCTTTTTTTTAAATTATTAGTAGTAAAACCTTCTCTTTTCCTCTAGGAGGCAGTGTGCCCAGTAAAAGAATGGTCTTTTCTAACTTCTATTGCTATTAAGAAAGTCAATGACACATAAGTGAAGTATTATTGGATAGAAATGGGATATTAGAAAAAATTTTGAGGAATGCTGCAGCTGTTTGGCATGTAAATAATTTCTATCCACTCCTGTGCCGATACACACTTTGTCAGATTCCTGCCTGGGGTGTGAATGTGGTGATTGGAGCCTCTCTGAATTTGAGGTGGCATGGGGGGGGGGGGAGTCGCCTGCTAAGAAAGCAGATTAGTGGATGTAAAGATACAGGCTTTATATGACTTTTTGGAATTTCTATTCCGGCCCTGGACTATCTCCTCATGCTTACTTTAGGAACAAGAATAAACCTACATGTGTTCAGTTTCTTTTTCTGGCAAGTGACGATAATTCTTAACTGACACAGAAACAAAGCTTGTGCTGAGCTCAGAAATTTACCCTATATTACATAGCAGGTGAAAGAGCTGACTTCAAGTCTATGCCAGAACATTTTATTCTATCCACTGCGTATCACTGAACGCTCATGTTTCTTTTTATGCCTCCTCCTCTGTCACAGGTAGAAAGCTGTAGCCAGAGGGGTAGTCACAGCCCGTGTCTGACACCTGCTGTCATTCAGGGCAAAGGTTTTAGGATTACTGGGAATTTGTCATATTAGGAAGATCTAAATGATGCCAATTCATCACCATGACTTCCCCCATGGCATCTACCTGCTCCATAAAACAGAAATGAAATTGTTGTTCTTGAATGAAAGAATATTTCACACAGCACAGTCTTCCTGATATAACAGTGGTTGTCAACTGTTAAATCATGCTGAACACTGTGGGAAGAATTAAAGAACCAGGTCCTAGTGTTTACCAGTCAGCGAAGCACTTGAAATAAACACCTATCTAGAAAAATGGGAGCTGTTGTCCCTTCTCAAGGAATTTTGTACACTCCTAAAAACAAAATATCAGAAAACCTCTGAGCTCTAAAGAGTACAGTAGATCTGAAAGATGCTTTAAGAAATGGGGAACAGTAGAGTTCCTGCATTCCACTGGGTCATCTGGAACCAGTAAGTCTCCTGTATCTCAGGCCATCTTAATGGGGAATCCTAGGTTGCTCCTGCTCCATGAGAATAAATTGACAGTGAGTGATTCAACCAGCTTCGCTACAATTAGAATTTGCCTCTGTCCCTTCCTCTAGTCTTCACTAGTAATCCATTGTATACTGGTGAGACTTCCAAATCTCTTCTCCCACTCTAATTTATCCAGCCTCCTGCTGTGCCTGCCTTCTCATGGGATTGGATTCATTTAATAGTAGTATTTTCATAAACCAAAGCAGAGGGTTTTTTTATTTTTCTTTTTAGATATTGTGCTTAGGAGGTATAACGAAGATACTGTTTCCAACTGATTCATTCCCATCTGGAGCTGCATTCCCATATCACCTTAACCAGGTTTTCACCTTCTCTATTAGCTGTGCTTTGCAGATGCTTTCATATTTTGAACCTAAGTCTTCCCAATAGTTTTAGATATTCAAGAAATGAAAATACTCATCTCAGTAGCTCAGCAGCTATGGCACTTGCCTGGCACGCAGGAGGACCCGGGTTCAAACCCCAGCACCACAAATACAGCCAAGTGTTGGAGAAACAAAGCCCAGATGGAAAACTAAAATTGATTCTGTTTCTCTCTCCGTCTGTCCCTCTCTCTTTGAAAAAAAAATTCATTTTTTTTTTTTTTACCAAAAGTTACTTCTTTGATATATTTTTATTTACCACTAAACATTGGGATGATATATTGTATTAGCTTCCTGTAATTGCTGTAACAAATTAGCAAAAAAATTGCAAGGGCTGTGGTGATGTATCCTCTCACAGTTGTAGAGGCCCGGATTCTGAAATCAATGTGTCAGCAGGGCTGTGCTCCCTCCCAGGGTCTGGGGAAAATTGTTCCACAATATTCTTGTGGTGACTCCTTGTCGCGTTCGGCCAGCGAAGCAACAAACGACCACCGTGGTTTCTTTCTGAAGTCTTCTCTTTTATTCCACAATATATGCAGTTTATATAGGCATAGAATTCAACATTTTCCGCATGCCTCAAAGGTCACATACAGGTTACAATTTACCAGACCACCCCAGCATGTGGCTGGGGGGGTGGGGGGGGACTATTCCGAGCAAGATGCATATCAACCATTAAAGAGCACACACCTGGTTTCGGGGAAGGACAGTCAACAACAACAAGATAATCAATCTCTCTTGATAATTAATCTATCAGCCACCTTCCAGTAACTGACCTGCCTCATGGCACGTACACAGCCCCACGGCCTGATGCTCCCTACAACTCCTAGCAATTCTTATTATCTGGCTTGTAGCTATAACATCATGATCTCTGCTCCTATCTCCATGTTTTCCTCTTTGTCTCTACCGTCTTTTCTCTATTTCAAGGACATTTGTCATTGGACTTAGGGTGTGCTCAGGTAATCCAGAATGATCATGTGTTAAGATTTTTACTGAAACATCTGCAAAGACCCTTTTCCCAAATACATCAACAGTCACAGTCTTCAGATACTTAGATATGCACATATCTTTTTAGAGATTACCATTCAACTTGCTGTATATAGTAAAATCAAGATGGGGCATTTGACAGAGTTACAGGACTATTTTCCAGACCAGTGTCTGGCTTTGATAGTCCTAATTGCCAGTTAGTGTCTCTCTTACCTGGGGTCACAGCACAGTATTTTCCCACATTTACCACCAAAAGTCCAAGCTTATCTGTGGCTAAACTCAATCTTAAAACATGCTGCTTTCTGCCAAGACTCTGCCTTATTGATTCTCTGTTTCTCTCTCTCTCCCTCTCTCTTTAAAAAAAAGATTCTTTAGGAAAGCAATACTGCAGGCTGGAACATCGGCAGTTGGTTGCCTGGCATGTTCAGACCTGGATTCATACGCCAGCATCACATATACAACTAAGTGTCAGAACAACAGAAACCAGATGAAAACTAAATAAAATTGATTCTCTTTCACTGTCCCTCTCTCTTAAAAAAAGAAATACAATACTGAGAAACTTTTTACTGCTCTAGATTTCACTTCTAGACATTGTCATAATCAGCATTCACAGAAGATTAGATTCCAGTCCTCATCTGGAAGAACAGGCAATATTAGTTATCTGACTCAGGAAGTATCTCAACTATTAATCTGAAAAACGTGTAGAACACAGGTAAGAATAAAAATTTGGAGAGAAATTCTGACTTCAGCTTCACTATAACCCTTGATTCTTGGTTATGTCTTTGAAAAATATTTATGCATTGTATTCAGTACTATTTTTCACAGTGTTGTGACTTTTATAAATATTTCTTTCCTTTTATGTAGCAAACTTGACATGATAAGAACATCCACATTGATAATGATTCTTTATCAGAAACATTTACTTTGATTTCCTATCAAAGCAGGTGACTACCGAGTACAGCCCCACAAAGCTAATTAATTATGGAAATTGGATCATATGGTGCTTGAAAATGGGTGTTTACAAAAACTGCTTGGAGAAATGCTTCTTTATGTGGTTTGGCAGGGTACTTTTGCAATTTGAATTTGTACTCTTTCATATTTCCACCAGATGAATGATTTTCCTCCTGGAGAAAGAAACCAATACAAGATATGACATCCTCCAAGTCTCAGGATAGTCCAGACTAAGCCTGTCATACAAACAGATTAATGGTCACCAATTTTCTGTGCATTGAAGTATTTCTCAAAAGAATGAATGTATACTTTTTCCTCCTTCATTTTATGCCCTCATTATAGTTTAGTCAAAGAAAATGATTATCCATTATTATCTTTTGGAAATACGTTCTGTTCTTGGTATAATCTCTGCCATTAGAATGATAAAGAAAAATATAACAATAATGTTTTTATGTATAATTCTCTAAAAAATGTTCTATGACAGAATATAAAAGAGCACACAATAATACGAAAATAGTCCTATTACCTCGGTACATGTTGGAGTGTATTGGTTGATGGGAAGAAAAAAAGTCAGCCTGCTGTTAAAATTACATTGTACTTTCATTCTGCTTTAGATTTCTGCCTTTTCTTCAAAGTCTTTAGATTTAGACAGGAAGGTGGGCCTGACATATATTGCATCTATTCTTGAATGGATCAAGAAGAGCTCACATTAACTATTCTCTGCACCAGGATGGCTTCAGGAAGCACTGCAAGCAGGCTTGCTTCTTTCACGGCAGTTGGGAGGGCAAGCTTGGGCTGTTTAATACTTCAGTTCCTCGTGGAACCCAATAGAACATGCAACGCATAGCAGGTGTTCAGCCGTTTGTTAACGTTGAATACGAGAACAGCATATCTCCATTTAAGAGACCTAGAGTTTGGTATCACTTGAGATTTCTTTTTCTTTTATATGCACAACTTAGGCATTTTTGACCTTATGTAGAAATTCTAACTAGTGATATTAGGAAAATAATTCTTGTGTCCTCTAATTATTTTTGCCTTGAAAATTCTTGCTTATTGTAGAAATTTTATGAAATGCTGACCCATATAAAGAGGAAAGTAAAAACTATTCTTTTAGAGAACATCAGTATCATGGCCTTGAATTAAAATCAGATGCACATGTAGCTCATAAAGCTTAGTTTTCACTACCATGGGACTTAGACAATGTCATATTTTATATTGGTTTCCTTCTCCAGAAGGAAAATCATTGATGTGGCGAAACATGAAAAAAAATAGAGAAAATATGGAAGCTATCTTATAATATTTCCTAAATAGGTGAAAATGTTACTAATGCATCTAAATGTCATTAAAATGGCTTTAATTCCCTGTAAGAATCCTCAAATAGTCAATAGGCTAGTCAAAGCCATTTACCTACAAAGGAATTGTTAGACAAATTGATTTGCGGGTAACATTCTCTCTAAGTATGATGAGTATATCATGGGTATTTTGATCAAAGAGTGAGGAATAGGATTCTCTTTAAATCATAGTTTCCTCATTTCTGAAAGTGATAGCATTATTCATACCAACTATTTTATGGGATTTAGCAGTCATATTTGGTAAGGGCTAGAGATGAGTTCTATTATATGTTCCATAGGACTACAGACTCACATTGCTTAAAGAGATCCTTGTCCTGTACAGTGGGACTCTCATATTTTGGGAAGAAAGGTGAGGATTGTATAAGATCCAGTAACTGGGCTACTAGGACACACACACTCTTTTATACAGCAAATATAAAATTTATGTATGAGGAAAACCCAAGATCCTTCCAAAGAATGTCCCAATATGAGCAGAAAATGTGGGCCTTGACACACACAGGAGAGGAGAGCTTCCTGCATTTCTATACTTAACAACAAACAGAAAAGTATACCTTACAGGCACAAGAGGAAAACTGAACTATTTGAAGAGCATGCATTGAAAGAAAACATGTTACTGTGATAGACTTAGGATCCCTGAAGGAATTTCAGAATGCGTCCAAAGGAATAAAACACTGAAGATATATAATGAGGTTGCAGTCTTTGTTCTAGGTAGTAAAACGTTAGGTCCATCTTTGTAGTTGATATTTTAACTTTTCAAGGAGACATAAATTTTGATTTACTACTGAGGCCAATTTCTCATTACTGGCACTGTAAAGATCCTCCCAAATATAGTAAATATACACTCTTCATTGAATTTTAATCTATATAACAGTTTCCCCGAGTATTTAATAGATTTAACCTTGTTCCCATTTTATATTAACCCTTTGGGATATGTTCCAATAAATATTTGTTAATACAGTTGCAGGATACTACATAAGATATTTGAATAAGCTATCCTGAATACCTTTAAAAAATGTAGATGTTTAATCCTGTTATCAATGATATCTAAAAGTAACAAAGGGTGATAGGAAGCAAGTAGAAGGGGAAATGTTGGAACTGAGTTAAAGCATGGTACACTCCAAGCATTTATAAGTATGTCACTGTATACACTATGATCATGTACGTAAAAAAAATGTTCTTCATAGGTTTAAGAACTATGTCACTGTACTTGGATATTTTAGGAAAAATATAGGACCAAGAAAGGCAAGGGATCTGGGGAACGGGAAGAGGGAGGTAGAGGGGTGCGGGGGGGTGTGTATTCACCAAATTATATTGCCGTATTGTGTGCATCTATGAATAAGTGACAACAAATCCCATCATTACATACAACTATAATGCACCAAAATATTAATAAAAAACATAGTTAATTTCAATTCCATGAATGCAGTTATGCAGACCAAATAAAAATGGTAAAACAAAAAGCTTCTTAGTAAAATGGAATTATTGACAACAGATAGACATCCCTGCGCTGTTATTCTCATTCTCAAGCTTTATGGTGAGAGAAAAGAGAAACTCTGGAGAGCATCTCCAGACTGCAGGGAATAGAATTGAGATCACAGTAATGAGATACTGGTTAAAGAAAATTATGTTAAACAAGCATTTAATTAGCTTTAGATGATGTCAACGTTTTGGCTGCAGTGGGTTTGAAAGTGTTTTTGTTTTGTTTCTTTTTGGTTTTTGTTGTCTCTGAGTTTGGTCATCATCAGGATAAAAAGGAAATATTATCGCTGATGATGCCACCCACGTTCAATCTTGTAACTGCTTGTTTGATTGTCTGGTGAGGTACGTGGGTATGCAGATTGAATATGTGGTGAGCGAGCTTCCTCATTCTTTAAATCTTCTGTTTTAAATGCTGGCCACAAAACATCAATCAGACATGAGAAATTATCAATTAGTAATGTGAAATGTGAAAAGGTCCAGGATTTGGCATTTGAAATCACACCTTGATTAAAATGTCACTTTTGCTTTGCCTTATGATTAAAATTATAATTTTAGCTTTTATCAATTGGATACTATGTTACTTTAAGGTATATTAGTAGATAGCAATATATAGATAAATTGTACATGTAGTCTGATATATTATGTGTATATTACTTAAATAGCTATGTAGACACGTACAATGCATTTGGCACATGTGGCTAATTTATGAATCATTTTATTAACCAGCAAAGTGCATATTTGTGTAATTTTACTTAGTTGAGTCTCAAAGATTTTAAGAAATTAAGGAAGCAATATATATAGGTCTGGCTCATTTCAGCCACTCACCAGTTATCTTGATGAATACTATAATACCCTGATGAAATAAAAGAGGATTGATCAATTCTCTTTTTAAGCACCACTATTTTTCATAAATACCATTTAATTGAGTCTGTCTTATTTTGACAACTTAGAGCCATACATTAAAATGCATTATTTAAAGCCTAGAATCCTGATGAACTCTTGTGAACCCTGTATCTGATTACTGGTAGCTCCTTTGGCAATCTGGCTATCTGTTACCATTTGTAATTGCAGTTTTTGCCCTCTTTGTTTTAATTTTCTCTCTGAGATTGGGAAATAGATGGCTTAGGTAGACCAGAAAATTGAAAACCAATATGCAGGTCTGCATATTTCTTAATATAAACCTCAGCAATGTGAGTCAGATTTAGAATAAAATCTATACCTCCTGTGGTACCCACAGCCTCCCCATATCCGCCAGAGTGGTACATTCGAGACCTTTGATAACCTCCATTAACACATCTCACTACCATCCAAAAGTCCTAGCTCACATTATAGGTCACTGTTACTGCTGTAGGACTATAGGTTTGAAAAATGTACAAAATCATGTATCCATTACTATTATATCGTACATTGTGGTTTTACCATTTTAAAAACCTGTATCCTACCCATTTATCTCTTCCTCAACCAAACTCCAAATATTTTTACTACCTCTATAACTTTGCCTTCTTTCACAATGTCATATAGTTGACATCACATAGTATGTAGCTATGCATTTAAATTTCCTGCATGACTTTTCATGGCCTGATAGTTCATTTATTTTGAGTGCTAAATAATCCAGTGTTTATCCATTCACCTACTGAAATATATACATTGGGTGTTTCCAAATTTGTCTAATTATGAGTACAACTGCCACATTCATGTGAACGTTTTCATGAAGACAAAAATTTTCAATTCTTTTAGTCAATTACTAAGCACCATTGCTCAATTGTATGGCTAACAATGTAGTTTTTTTTTTTTTTTTTAAGAGATTTCCACACTGTCTTCCAAAGTAGTACTGTTTTACATTCTTGCCAGCAACAACTAAGAATTTCTCCTGCTCCACTTCCTTACCAGCAATTTTTCATTCTTCTGATGTGGCAATTCTACTAAGTATGTTGGGGTCGCTCTGTTCTTTTAATTTGCATTTACTTGATGGTGTATGATATGCAGCATTGTTCCATGGGCTCGTTTTCTGACTGCTCTTTTTTGGAAAAGTGTCTTATTAAGATTTTTGGCTCTGTTTCAAAACTAAGCTTTTTTTTTTCTCTTGTTGAATCTTAAGAGGTCTTCATGCTTTGTGGACAACAATCGTTTATCAGATATCTTTTTTTTAATTTTTATTTTTGAACAACCTTACAAGATTTTAACAAAATAATATAAAATGTGTATATATTCTGGATATTGCAATTACCTCCAGGAGTGCCCCCCCCCATTACCCTCCCTTATCCCACCCTTCCCCTTCCCACTATATCTCTTAAAAAAGTATTAGGTTGTAAACCATTAC
>PVKS010050333.1:0-11596 GCA_004027875.1 Aplodontia rufa
TAATTGGGGGGGGCACTCCTGGGGATAATTGCAATATCCAGAATGTATACATATTTTATACACATTTTATATTATTTTGTTAAAATCTTGTAAGGTTGCTCAAAATAAAAAAAATTAAAAAAAAAAAGATGCAGAGACAGAGAGGTAAGCGAGCGAGGACCTTGGGGGAAGGTGACAACCTGCAATCCAAGGAGAGAAGCGTCCAGAAGGCACTGCCTCTGTCAGCACCTGAGTTTGTCCTTCCACCTCCAGACCTTGAGAGCTAGCGTGGGATGCTTTTTGGCGGCAGCGCCAGCCCACGAGCTCGAGTGCTGAGCTATGGCGGCTCTGGAAGGCGCTTGCAGGGAGGGGCTGGGCAATGGTTAGTCCTTAGCCTATGCTGAGGTTTGCTCTGGGATGTTCCCCAAAGGCCCCTGTGCCAACAGCTTGGTCCCCAGCTCCTGGGAGGTGGTGAGACCTTTAAGAGCAGGCCTGGGGGATCTACAGGTCGCTGGGAGACCCCTGTCTCTTCCCCCACTTCACTTCCCAACCATAGTTAGCAGCTCTGCTCTGTTCTGAGGCCGACCCTGACATCCCTCCCCAGACCAGAGCAGCAGGGCCCATGGATCATGGATGGAAACCTCCAAAACTATGAGCCAGAACATTCCTTTCTCTGCATAATTTGGTCGTCTCTGGGATCTTGCTGCAGTGTAGAAAGCTGCCCTGACACTCACAGCAGCTGGGTGCCCTGGGATGGGAAAGGGCGCCTGGATGCCCCACTCAGTGGCCTCCACGGCCTACTCCTGGCAGCAGAAGAAGGTGCAGATGCACACAGGTAAACTCAGTGAGAGCTCTCACTGCTCTGAGCTGGGAGACACAAACTCGGATGCTGTCAGGACCTCTTCCAGTCGAAGCGCGAAGCCTCTTTGTGGACAGAATGGCTCCTGCCTTGAAAATAGCACCTGGTGACAAGCCTGAGCAGCACCACCTCTGTGCTGTTGCCTCTGGGGGACCCCAGGCTTCCCCAGGGGCCACATGGATCTCATTCGCCCCTTGCCTTGTTGTCTCAGTGGGCGCTGGGTTCACAAGGAGACTGGACCAGGCGCCCTCTGTCCCCACCTGGAAGCTCGTCAGGGCTGGTGACGAAGCACATTTCCTTTGTGTCTTGATCCTCTGAAGCATGCTGTGGTCACCTTCCCATTACTCCATACCAAAGATGGATTCCACAGCTCCCTAGTTTCCACCGGGTGCCTCTGTCCCAGGGTGGGCTGCAGAGAGCCCCACCCTTCTCTTCCAGCTCAGTCCGGGGAGGCTGCTTCCTTCAGTGTACTGCCTGAGCCCTGCTCCCCGGTGCCAACCCCGGATGCTCTCATTTCTCCTGCGACACTGCACACAGGGGATGAAGAGAACAAGGTGCGTGCTCGACGCAAGGGCAGCAGCTTGCGGCAGTTGGCAGCCAAAGATGATAGCACAATAAGGCATTGGGTTTAGAAACCAAAGAGATGGATGGCGCAAGCTGGTGCGCCAAGTCTGGGGCAAGTCTTTCCACGGTGGTCTAACCCAACAGTGACGGCTGGCATGGCTTTTTTGTTTGTTTGATTTTTAATAAAGAGAGAGGGAGAGAGAGAGAATCAATTTTATTTAGTATTCCATCTGACTTTCATTGCTCTGACACTTCGTTGTGTACATGGTGCTGGGGTTCGAACCTGTGTCCTTGCACATGCCAGGCAAGCGACATAACTGCTGAGCCACTGCTCCAGACCCCGCTGGTGTGTTTTTTAAGAAGCCAAATGTTTGCTGCTGCTAGGATGTCAGACAAAAGAATACAAATATGTGAGCTTCTTTGTTGTGATCAAAGCTGGAAGAGTTCAGAGTGCTTTCTCAATAGAGACCCAGTGTGGTCAGAAAGGGCTATGGGCAATGAGTCATTTCCCTATTAGAAGGTCACATGGCATCACTCTGTCTCCTAGCAGGTGTTGAGGGCTTCTATAATGTGTTCCCTGGAGGCCTCCAGGTGGGAGGATTTTAAGCATAGGGTGGACTGGAAAGAACAAGTGAACTGTCTGGAGCCCTGAGTTGGGGCAGGAGGCGGAGAGAGCATGAAAGGCAAAAGGACCCTAAGGAGGCAGTGATGCTCAGGAGTTCCAGGAAAAAAATGGGGCTGGGGCAGGGGTGAGAAAGGACAATGGTGTCAGAGGGGCAGGCGGTGCCCTGGTGCAGCCATATAAGACACTGGGATTCCTCCATCCTACAGGAACATGCAATCCATCCTTGAGGGCTCTGCTGATGTTATTTGATTCGTCTCTTAAGGTGACAGGGGCTATGAATAAAATCCACTCAGAGATCACAGGAAAAGCCCAGGATTATTCAAGCAGTATTTTACTTATGCTCACAGTAACGCATGACAGTAGCAGCACAATTATAGTCTTGCCTGGGGTCCAATGCAAACTACATCGTCCCGTGCTATAACCAAGAGGGCCCTACAATACCTGCACACGGCTGGAGATGCGATTCATGCACACTTTTCTCCCAGAGTCTCAAGGCCATCATCTCCCCAACCCACCCCTTTTTTGGAATTAGCCATTGTAATTTGCACCCAGTAATCTGGTCTGACCCCACCTGTCTTATACTTGTGAAAACATGTCCTCAGGACCTATATACATGCAAGAAGCGAAGCACTTCTGTATTAAGAAAGGAGCTCTGCACACTAAACCCAGGCCCACTCTCGCTGACCACCCGGAGGTATTCCGGGGTTCTGTGCTCAAGCACCGTAATCTGCTTAACAAGCCCCGCCCATGTAACTTTAAGGGATTTTCTCCACTATACAACAAAGCAGTGAAAACCTCGACACACTCAACATTACCAACCCATCCTGTGGGCTTCGTATACATTCTGAACAGTAAGATTCTGGATGATCACGTGTGCATACAGAGCGCTTGCCTGGCATGCGCCAGGACCTGGCTTCAGTCCCCAGCACCACATATACAACTAAGTGGATAGAAAACAAAAACCAGGTGAAAAAATAAAAAATTAACTTTCTCTTTGTCTCTCTCAAAAAAAATCTTTAATATAAAATTGAGTTACATTTTAAAAGCTTATGAAATGCATACTTGTACTACAGATGTACAAAGACTTCATTGTTTTCTATATCCTAACATTTGATGTCATTGGGTATTTTTCATGCTCACATTTTGAAAAGCAAAACTGAATCTCATTGTAATTTTTATCTTTAAAACTATTAAATTGAGCATATTTCCACATACTTATTGGTCATTTGTTTTCTTTATTTTGCATATTTATGCCCTCTTCCCCCTTTCCTGTTTTGATGAATAGGTAGAGATCACTCTTGTAAGTATAAACACAGGACATCATATAGCATGTAATTTCTGTGCATGGTATTGCAAATATTCTCCTGAAGTCTCTCATTTATCACTTAATTTTACTTATAGTACCTTCTTCACAAATTTATTTCACTCTTTTTTGGAAAGGTTTGACTTTAGAGAATCTAGCTATGTGTATATTGACAAATCATAGCATAAAGAATAACCGTATCCAATTCAGGAAAAAATCTAAGAGAACAAATTTTTGATTAAAGATTTTAAGTAAAATAAAATGTTTAACTAAATATCGAAAATAAAACTTTTTTAGTTTCTTTAAATTTTTTATTTATTTATTTTATTCAGAAATTTATTTGTTAAACAATCAAACAAGCTTCTAATGAAATAATATAATATATATATAGATTCTGAAAATTATATTTACCCCCAAGAGCCCCCCCAATTACTCACCCTTATCCCTCTCCGCTCCTTCCCAACAAACCTTTTTTTAAAATAAAAATAAGAAATGAAATAATGAAAACTTTTAAATAATTCATCAGCTGTCATTATGAAACATATCAAGCTATAAAGTCCTAAAATATTTCTTACAGGGCTGGAAACAGGGCCCGGAGCGGGGTTTCTCCCCACCCCAGGGCAGACTGCGGGGTTTCAGCTGGAGCTGTTGGACAGTCGTGCGTGCTGCCTACCGTGGAGAAGAGGGGTGCCGCATACTCTGCGCAGGAGGTGCAGCTAAAAGAAAACCTTTTAGACCTAATTATTTTTAAAAAAATCACTAGAGGGTGTCACAATATAGGACCTGAAAAACGCAGCAGCTTCTTCAGTGTAAGCCATTCTGAAACTGCAATGTCGAAGGGCTTCATTCATGGCAGCAACCAAAGCTACACACGGCTAAAGACAAATTCACCAAGGGTGTCTTAAGATGGGAGAATTTATTCCAACATGATATTTTACTGAAGCTGTGAAAGGAGGCTTCAGGCAATGGGGACGAGTTGCATCCCTGAATGAAAAGACCGAAGGCGGGCAGAGTTCCATCCATGTGAATGGGCCACAGCTCCAACACGGGTCCCCTGCCCGGCCTGGCTCTCAAACGACAAATCGATCATAAATTTCAAGTGGAAGAATTAACTTGATAATTTCTGAGAATGTTTTTGGGGAAAAAAAACACAACAGGGCTTATTTTCCAGATGTTAAACGTATGTTAGGGCTCCCCTAATCAGAACAATGTGTTATTGGCTCAGGAACAGACAAAGTGATAAGAAAACCGCAGAGTCTAGAAACTAATCCAAAAGTGCTTGAATTTTTAACACGTGATAAATGATCCTTTGAAAAATAACAAATAATTTAGAAGTGTAAATATATTACTTTATACCAAATTTCAAAATGACATCTCAATGAATTGAGGATCTAGATGAAAGATAAAATCCACTTAATGTCTTAATAACATATGGAAATTATGTATTTTTTAATACTTACTGGGGATTGAACCCAGGGGAACCACTGAGCCATATCCCCAGCCCTTTATGTATTTTTTATCTTGAGAGAGAATCAATTTTTTAAAAACTCTGGAAATAAACCAAAGGCAGGAGTAACCTGAGAGCATTCTTTAAAGAATAAACGGCTGGAGTTTAGTAAGGCCCGGGAGGTTAGGGTGTTCTCATTTAACTCTCTCCCATCATTGGCTCCTAGACTCACAGTTATCTTGCAATGTAAAAACCAGCATTCCCATGGTGGCCTGGCAGCGGCTGGAGTAACAGAACCAAGTGGGAGCTCCTACAGAGCCCCACTCCCATTCCCGAGAAGGGTCATCCTTTGACCTCATGATTCCCCGGAATTTTCCCACTTGCAAGACCATCTGAATCTGACCTGACTCAGAGGTTGTTCAATGCATAAGCCTTCTCCCAGGGGTGTTTGCTTTAGAAGCACGTGGTTTCACTTCTCAGCTGTCTGAGGTCATAAATAACAGTTGGGGGAGAAGAGAGAAGAACCAAGGAGATCATAAAGGAAAGCTGGAGCATGAGATACTTGGAAGAGCTTAGCAAAGCTCAGAGATCTCCCTGTGAATCGAAGGCCACGCACCCGATGCCAGTACTACACGTATGATCTAGTCTGTGTGCACTCAGCAAAGGCCAGAGACGCCCTGAGCTCTCACCGCTGGCTGACTTTGAAGCTCTGTGTAAACAGGAAGAAAGCAGGGGAAACTGTCAGCTGCCTAGCTGAGTGTTGAAGAAGTGTTCCAACGCATGTATAGAGCTCCCTGACAAAAATAGGGGGATTTTATTGGTTCAAGTAATGGAAGAAATCTGTCCAGTTATTAGATGACCATTAAGCCAATGGAATGGAGACTTCCGTGGCCGGATATGAAAAAGAATACAGACTTCGTTTAGAAAAGTCTCTAAGCAAACAAACAACAGTTACCAGAAATGGCAATGAGAAATAATAACAATAAAATTTGGGTAGGGAGGACCTCCAAATTGCCACTTTACATTATTCTAAATTACTGTTGCTGTTGTTGTTTTTAACAGAAATTTATGAAACACACAAAGAAACAGAAAAGAATGGTTCACACATGGCAGGGTGGCAGGGAAGCAATTAGGAAAACTGTCTCCAAGGAAACCCAGATGTTGGACTTCCTGGACAAAGATTTAACTCAGCTCTTTCGATGTGTTCAATGAGCTAAGGAAGACTATTTCTGAGGAACTAAAGGAAATATGAGATTTCACCCAATAAAGAATGTCAATAGTGAAATAAAATTATTTTAAGAAATGAAATAAAAACTCTTCAGTTAAAAAGTATAATAACTGGGGCTGAAGCAGTGGCTTAGCAGTTGGAGCACTTGCCTGGCATGTGCAAGGACCTGGGTTCGAACCTCAGCACCACATACTAAGTGTTGGAGAATTAAAGGCCAGATGGAAAAATAAATAAAACATTGATTCTCTCTCTCTCTCTCTCTCTCTCTGTGTCATTCTCTCCTTTTTTTTAAAAAAAAGTATAATATCTAATAAGAAGAATTCACCAGAGGTGTCTAGAGGAGATTTTAGCAGACAGAAAGTAGAAATAAATTTGAAGACAGTCAAACTGAGATTATGAAGTCTGGAGAACAGAAAGAATAAAAGAAAAAATGACCTGTGAAACACCATCAAGAGAACTGCCACAGGATAATGGTAATCTTGGAAGAGTATAGAAAAAGAAAGAGTGGAAAAGGCATTTAAAGACATGCAGGTTGCAAACATCCCCAATTTGATTGAAGACATTAATCTACATGTCCAAGGAGCTCAGTGGACTTCAAGCAGGGTGAACTAAAAAAGATCCACGGGTATACTCCATCATGGGATGGTCAGAAATCAGACAGATAGGAGTCTCAGAGCAGCAAGAGAGAAGCAACTTGATGTTGACAGCCTCTTCCTAATCATAAGCCATGGAGATCAGAAGGTAATGTGTGACATAGTCACATCACCAAGAGGGGGGAAAACAACATGCCAAACAAAACCGTCAGCCGAGAATTCTACCCTGGCAAAATAACCCTCTGAAACTGAAGGAAAAATTAATACAGTCCCATATTTTAAAAAAACTGAGATAAATTTGTCATCAGCAGACCTACACTTCCAGAAACATGGGATGAGACCTTTGAGCTGAAATGGAGACGATAACTTGTATCCACGAGAGGCAATGAAGGAGGCCAGTAAGTATAAGAGACAATGCAAACACAGGCTTTATAACCATTTCCCCCTAGTTCAGAAGACAAGTGGATAAGGAAACAATCGTACATCTGTTTATATTACAAATAGTCTATAACGACATCATTTGGGACAATAACAACACAGGTAGGGAAGGAGCTACAGAGATCAACGTGTTTTGCACTATTGAGGTTCAGTTGCTGTAATCACAACCAAGGTGTTACTAAGATGTGTGTTGTCATCCTGAGAGCTACCATGGTGAAAGGAACTAAAATACACATAGCAAAATAAATAAAAAGGGAATTAGAACGGTATGCTAGAATGTAAAAGAATGAATATATACTAAATATATTTGAAGACGTACATATTTGACATAAAAAAGGCAGTCATGGAGGAACAAAAAAAAAGACAAAGCATATAGAAAATACATAGTAAAGTGACAAATGCAGAGACAGGATGCGTGTTCTTGGCTGTGCTGCAGTAACTGAAGGGATTGATGCAGACACAGATGGTGGATACCAGGAGGACAATGGCAAAGAGGAAGATTCAGGAGAGAAACGTGCCCAGAAGCACCATTGTGGTAATGCCCAAGCAGATTTCCATTTGTCCCTCCTGCAGCCTCTTGAGCTCCTCCTACCTACTCCAGGGTTGGCTCCAAGTTGGCATTAGGTGAGGACCCCTCCAGGGATGTAGGGGAGATGCAGCAGTTCCAGCCACAGGCCAGATATACGATGCACTGGTCCAGCCGAGGAATCACCATGGTGCTGTGCTGCTGCTGGTGAGGTATAGGACCAGGAGCAGGGGACCAGAGCACTGTCACCACCATCTTCATCCTACAGTGCTGGTGATGGCATGCCCTTCATGAACTGATGGGGCATCCTGACCTGGTCAGTGACCTCTGCTTTGCTTCCCGCTTGGCATGGACCAGCCCTGAAAGAGTGGGAAGGTTCTGGGGACAGGGAGGAAACAAGCTGGCACTGAGGGTGTGACTGTGAGTCGCCATAATCAGAAAGACCCAAGGCCCCTGAGAGCTGGACCAATTCTGCACCCCACCAGCCCCCCAAGAAATGCACAAACTCAGAGGGCTCCTTTAACCTTGCACCTGTCCCTCATCCCTGCCCCCAAAAGAACCCACTGAGCAAGAAGCTGCATGGGCGTCACCGTGGGCCATCACCAGTGATGAGAGGCACCCTGGAACACCTCCACACTCCCAATAACAGCAGCAGATCCCTGTGCTTCTCGCCATAGCAGAGGCACAGTTAGCTTTCTATTCTCTCTGCAGAAAAGTGGTATCGCAAGGCTGTTGTCAGAGGAAGAGCCAATACGGAGGCTCGCAGGAAGAGAAACCAGCGGAATTGCTCTACACAGGTGCACGGGCAGGTGGACAATTTGACAACTTGACCGTTTCATGTGGGTTTTCTGGCTGTAAGAGTTTGGTGGTGTTTGGTAGCTTTTTAATATTGAAATCTGCATGGTTTTTCATGATATCATTTAATTGTGTTTCCTTTTCTCCTAGAGTGGGCTCTCAGCTTGCATAAGCTTCTGGCCCCACACCTAAGCTGAGCCTGGGCTCACTGCAGGCGGAAGAACCGGAGGACAAAGCAGGGCCCCAACCACACCAACCATGAACCCCCAATTTTCTATGAGGAAGTCATTCAGGATAATCACTTGACAATTTTAAAACATCTTACCTTTCAGTTTTTGTCTCATTTCTTGTGCTAATGTAATTTATTTGTATCCTCCTTTTTTTAAATTTAGCCTGCACTGTCAGTAGTTCCTTTTTTGAGGTTTACTAAAATCCAACTTTTTCTGGTTACAAGTTGTCTTTGTTTTCTGATGCATTTCCACTATCATCCCCTTCTGTCTTTCTGCCAATAAACATAGACCAGATTTCTTTTGCAACTGCAGCTACAGGAAGGTTCAAGGTGAAGTGTCCACCCTCACAGAGCTGTCGTTCCAGCTGGAAGAAGCAGTGCACGTATGAATACTGAAGGCACAACTGAGTGCCAGGTGATGGTTTCTGCTACAAAGAAAAATAAAGGGAGCTCAGGGAACGAGAGAGTGTGGCTTGCTGCAAACGTGTGTCTCAGATGGGAGGATCAGGGAAGGACTCTCACAGAGGTGACATCTGAGCAGAGTCCTTGAAAAGATAAACCATGCACGTTCTGGGCCAAGGGACAGCACATGCAAAGGCCACAAGGTACAAAGGGGTTCAGAGCATTCTCCAAGCTGTTGAATGCTGTGCAGAGCAAGCAAGGAAAAGAGGGCGGGGGGAGAATTCAGAGAGGTTCTGGGACTTGAATTTCATGGGACCTTATTAACTGTAGGGAGAGTTTAGGGAGAGTGTGATTTTTACTCTGAATATGAAAGCAAGACAACGGAGGGATTGGAGCATCAGAACAAAGAGCCGGATTTACATCTCGGTCCCCCACCACCACTGGTTTGTGGAAGTCTCCCTTACATCTCTTTCTGCTTCTCAGAACATGTTCTGGGTGAGCTGGGAACTACAAAAGAGTGTGACACACCAAATATCCAGGCAGAAATGCAATTGTGGAGGGCTGGAGCAGTGGCTCAGTGGTTACGGTGCTTGCCTAACATGCACAAGTATGCGGGTTTGAACCCCAGCACCACGTACGCAATGATATCTCTGAGCAATGAAAGCTACGTGAAAAACTAAATAAAATTGATTCTCTCTCTCACTGTCCCTCTCTCATTAAAAAAAATATATACATAGCTTTGCAAACTGCACACTACTTAAAAAAGAAAAAAGAAATGGATTTGGGACCCACTGAAAGTGAGAGAGCAAAAGAGGGATGGAAGATGGTGCAGAAATCCAGGCCTAGATTGAGCAGGTGAGGGAGAGCTGCTGACCGGGGAAATGGTTGGAGAACTGGAGCAGGTAGCAGGGTACACCCATCGAAGCAGACGTTCTTCATCTGTCTGTTCATCTGCTCCTGCTCTTAGGAGTTCACTACACAAGTAATTCTCACTGTTTGTAAAAATACTAGAAAATGCAGAGAAGAAAAAATTAACTCATTTTAATTTGCAAATGCAGAGATAGCTATTGTCAGTATTGTGAAGCCTCTTCCGTTTCATCTATGCGTCTGTGTGCGGCATGTGCAAATGTAACTAGTCAAGCTGCATTATAAATGGACTAGCGCACAAAATGCCTTGTAAACATCCTAATACCAACAAACGAGGGCCCACACTACTATTTTAGTGGCGAGCAGGAATATCCTATTGCATGGTTTGCTGGAATGATTTAAACACTTTCCTGGTCATTTAGGTTTTCAGCATGTTTGCTCTTACAGACCACCCTGTGGTGAAGCTCTCTCAATTCACCTTGTGAGAGCTTCGTTCATTATTTCTAAATACTGGACACTACTTAGCTGTGGTGTTGTGAGGTCAAAGAATCCAAGATTTCAAACCCCTGGAAATATTGGCCACCAGTTCTCTGAAGGCATTGATTTAGAACCCCTGCCCCGGTGTGGTCTCCTCTGCCTGGGACAAGCGTCAGCACCGCGCCCTTGTTCTGTTTGATCTACCGGTTAAGCCAGGGCTCTGCCTGTGGGCAGGGCGGTACCAGGCTTCACGCCCTCGCTGGCCTCTTTGGAATTTCCTTCTTCATATCTTCTGCCGGCTTCTTGGAGTGCGTCTGTCTTTCTCTCATTGCTCTGAGAGTTCTGACCATGTCCATCCTGAGTCCCTTTGTCTGTTGTGATTGTCTCTGGTGTTCTGTGCTCACTGTGAGATTTCATTTTCCTAGAGAGTTTTAAGTTTTTATGCACTCAGATCTGTAAAGCTCCTAACTTTAAGATCATGTGCAGAAAGACCTCACCCATCCCCAAATTCTACACATGCTCTGCTTATCTTTCTGTTGATAAAGATGCATATTTACATGTTAGGTCAGCTGGCTACCCTAGTCCCACTAACAATCTGCTGAGAAAAACATTTAAAAACAAAGTCACCCTGTTACACTAGTACTACCAGCACCCTCACACATGAGTATTCCTTGTGTACCACCAGCCTTGCACACTAGCACCCTTGATACATGAGTGTTCCTCATATACCACGAGCTTTGCACACTAGCACCCTTGATACATGTAAATTGCTTGCACACTGTCACCCTTGCACACTAGCACCCTTGATACACGTCTACATGCATGTTCCTTGCACACTAGCACTCTTGATACATGTCTACATGCATGTTCCTTGCACACTAGCACCCTTGATACACATGTGCTCCTTTCACATTAGCACCCTTGCTACATATCTACATGTGTGTTCCTTGCACGCTAGCACCCTTGATACATGTAAATTGCTTGCACACCAGCACCCTTGCACAATAGCACCTTTGATACATGTAAATTGCTTGCACACTGTCACCCTTGCACACTAGCACCCTCGATACATGTCTACATTCATGTTCCTTGCACACTAGCACCTTTGATACATGTCTACATGCATGTTCCTTGCACACTAGCACCCTTGATACACATGTGCTCCTTTCACATTAGCACCCTTGCTACATATCTACATGTGTGTTCCTTGCACACTAGCACCCTTGATACATGTAAATTGCTTGCACACCAGCACCCTTGCACA
>PVKS010050334.1:0-11581 GCA_004027875.1 Aplodontia rufa
TTAGCTGAATATGAACTTACAGTTGAGGGGGAATCATTATCAAACAATCAAGAACCAATGTGTATTTACATAGTTAGCCAAGGCTGGTGCCATGTCATGGTTTCCCCCCTTGGGTTCCCTATGGTTCTATGTTCCCCCTAAAGAATCCCTGTGTTAAATGGACTTCTTGTAAAGGTCAGAGATCTTCCTCTGAGTTGATTCCCCCATACACCCTCCCTCCAGTCTTCAAGATATCCTTCCTGTTCCCTTCCCCTTCCCTGCCCCCCTCCCTATGTATTCAGGTATCCTACTCAGTGCTATAAATTTACCTCTTAAAAGTGTTTTCATTCTGTCCCAGAGATTATGATATGTTATGTCTTCATTATCATTCTTTTTCAAGAGTTTCTTGATGTCTGTTCTCATTTCTTCTATCAGCCATTTTTCATTCAAGAGGTTATTAATCAATATCCATGAATTTATGTACTTTCCATAATTTTTCTTGCTGTTAATTGCTAGGAACATATCATTGTGTTCTGACAGAACACATGGGATTATATCAAATTTTTGTATTTTCCAAGATTTCCTATTTAGACTAAGATATAATCTATTTTGAAAAAGGATCTATGCACTGCTGAGAAGGTAAACTCAGCTTATTTGGGATGGAATATTCTGTGGATGTCCGTTAAGTCCATTTGATTTATAGAGTTCTTTAAGCTGGATATTTCTTTGTTGATTTTTTGTTTGGATGATCAATCTATTATTAATAAAGATGTATTAAATCCTCCAATATTATTGTGTTGAGATCAATATATAGTTTAATATCATGGAGCATTTTTT
This sequence comes from Aplodontia rufa, assembly GCA_004027875.1. Lineage (NCBI taxonomy): Eukaryota > Metazoa > Chordata > Mammalia > Rodentia > Aplodontiidae > Aplodontia > Aplodontia rufa. Next base: position 817 of record PVKS010050334.1, read on the forward strand.
CCATGTATTTATGAGCCTGGGAGTTTGGTGCATAAATATTAACCATGGTTACATTTTCTTGGTGTTTTGTTTCCTTAACAAAGATGTAGTGGCCTTCATTGTCTCTTCTGCCTAATTCATGTTCAAAATCTACTTTATTGGAAATAAGTGTTGTGACAATAGCTTGCTTTTTTGAGCCATAAGCTTGATATTTTTTCCAACTTTTGTCTTCAATACGTGGCTGTCTTTGGCTGCAAGGTGTGTCTCCTGCAAGCAACCTATTGGTTTATTTTGTTTTTAGATCTGATTTGATAATCTGTGTCTTTTGATTTGGGAGTCGTGTTCATTCATGTTCAGTGTTAGAATAGATATCAGATTTTGGTTCCCTGATATTGTGACCTTTGATGTATTTATGCTGATATGGGTATCTTTCAGTGGGTTATGACTTTCCTCTGTCTGTGGGCTTTGGGTGTTGTTTAGTTGTCCTGCTGTTTGAAGTCTGTCTTTGAGTATTCTTTGTAGTTCTGGTTTTGTGTTCATGTAAGTTATCAATTCATCCCTAATGTGGAATTTTTTTACCTCCCCATCAAATTTGAAGCTGAGCTTTGCCTGGTATAGTTTTTTGGCAGACGATTATTTTCTTTCAATTTATGAAATATCTTGTTCCATATTCTTCTCAGTTTTCACAGTGACCTTTTTTGTTTGCCTCTGAATGAGGCTTATTTTTTTTTTTTTAAGAAAGAGGGGACAGTGAGAGAGAGAGAGAGAGACAGAGAGAATCAGTTTTTATTTAGTTTTTCACATGGATTTCATTGCTGAGAGACCTCATAGTGTACGTGGTGCTGAGGTTTGAACTCGCATACTTGTGCATACCAGGCAAGCGCCGTACCGCTGAGCCACTGCTCCAGCCCGGGCTTGATGTTTTTATCTTATAAATTTTATTTCTATGTTTTCTCAATTATTTATTTTGAATATGGTGTGTCTCATTGTGTTTCTCATTTTGTTAGGTATATTTGGTGTCCTATATAATGCTTCTTTTTTTTAAGAGAGAGGGACAGTGTGAGAGAGAAACAATAGATTTTATTTAGTTTTTCATGTGGCTTTCATTGCTTGTACACTTCATTGTGTACATGGTGCTGGGGTTTGAACCTACATCCTCACACATGCCAGGCAAGCACAATAATCACTAAGTCACTGCTCCAGCTGCCTTATATGCTTCTTGAATGTGTATTTAGGACTCAGTACTTATATTTTCTTTGATTATGTCATAGAGAAGGTTCTTTATGTCTTTTGTTTTTTGTTCAAAGTTTTCCACTAACCCAATTACTCTCAGGTATTTCTTCTGATTTCTTCCCATACTTCTTGGAAATTCTGATCAGTAAGATTTTTTTTTTCTTTTCTGTCTGGATATTCAAGATTACTCAGCCTGTCTTTGTTGTCTAATGTTCTATTGTTAAGAGCTGAAGATCTATTTTCTACTTAATTTACTCTGTTTTAGTATATTTCATTGAGCTTTTCATATGGTTGACTGGTTTTCAACTCTAAGAGATCTGCTACATCTCTTTTATATATCTGTAATTCTTTACTAAAATGGTCTTTCAACTCCTGTTATTGCTCTTATTTCCTTCCTTTAATCTTTTTAAAATTCTTAAATAATTTTAATAATCAGATTTTTGTTATTTTTTTTTCTAAGTTTTTCAGGTTCCTATCCATGGATTTCTTGGCTGGGAAGTTGTGAGTTTAAGAAGGAGAATTGTTTGTCTTTTTCCACATACATAGTAAGTGTCAATGATTGAAGCATAATCTCTCTCAGGTTATTTCACTTTGCAGCTTTTTTAATGGGTTGTGGGGTTTTTGACTCCTTGATTATTTGGGCTGGGGACAAGTTTGATAGTACATTTTGACAGCTGACTCTACAACCTTGAATTATTATTGACATTTGCAATTTCTTTTTTTTTTCAGGTCTGAGGACCGAACTTGGGGCCTTGGGCATGCTAGGCAAGTGCTCTGCCACTGAGCTAAATCCCCAACCCCAGATATTTGCAATTTCTGATGCCTCATGAGATAAGGGAAAATAGTCAATATGTACAGTCAAAGCATATAACAGACAGTGTTGAACTTATAACTTTTTTCCTTTGATAACTATTACAATGTTAATTACCACCTATGAGAAGAATAGAAGGATTAGTAACTACCTTAAGTGACAACATTATTAGCCATCTGTCTAAAATTGATTTAACAGCATACAACAATTTTCAAGTTTGGCATTCACATGTGATTCCTAATACCTCCCTAGTTAGACAATCTCAGCAGTCAAAGCATACAATAAATAGCATTTAACTGGTTATTGTATTCCTTCTGTACCTGTTGAACTGCATTTTATTTTACCTGTGGCAGGAATGGTAGGATTATCGGTTATCTTCAGTTGGAACTAATTGTTGTTCAATTTACAAATATCTGAGAACAAAAGAGATGAGATGGGCAAGTAGAACATAATTTCTGATAATGGAGCAAGAGCAGAGAGAGAGTAGAGATGGTGTAGAATAATCTGAAGAGAAAATAATAAAGTAAGAGCAAAAGAAAGGAATAAGTTTTGGCTCTTTCTGGAAGAAAGGCAGGGCAGGGGTTACAGAGAAGTGAACTACTAAGGGCCTATGGAGCATGAAAATAGTATATGCTTACTGGGTGCCTAGACTTCAGAGACTATGGCAACTGCTAGGCAGGAAGAAGTGCAGTGAAAAAGGAGGGAAACAGAGAAGAGAAAAAAGCTCCACAGCAACTACAACTACAACTTACACACACACACACAAAAGTAAGAGAAAAAAAATCAAAATCTGGGAAAGCTGTTTTTTGGCTCTAGTATAGTCCTGGAGCTCCCTCTGCTGGTCATGAAGTCTGACTAAATTCCCTCAAATTTTGCTCCTGGACTTTACGGCAGTATGGAGACATACCTCTTGTAACTTGGAAAGTGAGAGTAGAGGAGGATGCAGGGTGGTGATTTTTTCAGTCCCCCATTTCAGTTCTCGCTGTTGTAAATATTCTCCAGGCAACATGGACTCCTTCCCTCTCTCAGCTGACGTTACCCTTTGGGAGATGGCAATGTGGGCTACTCTGACTCCTTCAGTTCAGTGAATTTATTTAGATCGGCTGCCATATATTTCCCCTGCATTCGGTTGCCATATTGTGAGTTTATCTCAATTATTGCAGTGAATATGGAAAATCTGGGCACCTGTTAATTTAGGATTTGTGCATTTCTGTAAGGAATACATATCTCTGTTTTCTCAGTGAATACCTGTGAGTGCCCCAAGACTGGGTAGCTAACCCAGAATGGTGTTTTCCAACATGCCCTGCCAGGACTACTAAGACTCCCTAGTCTGGCACACATTCTTGCTTTAGAAATGTTCCCATAGTTCCATATTTCTGAGTATTTCAGGATGGGTAAGAATGAATTCCAACTCTGGTTGTGATTTTGTTCTCCGTGCTGGCCTGTGGGGGACGTTGGTAGTCTGGATCAGTGATCTGAAGCTATAGCCAAGACAACTTCTCTATGGTCATTATCTGCTGACTCTCCTCAATGATATATATGTTTTTAATCTTATTGAGGAATTGAGTTGTTGTACAATCATAGATGCATACATATTAACAATATGTTATGCCCCTGATCCTAATCAAGAATCACCCCATCAACCATACCCCAGTTATATATATATATATAACTTGTGTATTTTCCAGAATTAAATTATTACATAAGTATTGCTTGGCTTCTTGGGTGAGTAAAGAATAATATACATTATTGAATTCCCCCAAGATCCATCCCTATCATCTTATCTCTCCCCTCCATCCCTCCTCTTCCCTAATTTCCCCCACAATATATTTATGGTTTCCCTAGATTATTTGTTGCTTTGACTTTGGTGAGTCTAGTACATGTGCTTGATTGATGATTCACCCAAGCCTGGGTTTTGCTCTAGCCTCTATAAATCAGGGAAAATATTTGACCTTTGAGTCTCTGGGTTGAGCTAATTTCTCTCAGCATAGTTTCTTCCATTGCCATCCGTTTACTTTCAAATGTCATAATATTGTTGTTTCTTTCTTTCATTTTTCTTTTTTTAGAGAGAGGGAGGATGAGAGAGAGAGGGAGAAAGAATTAATTTTTTATTTAGTTTTCTTGTGGCTTTCATTGCTTCAAGACTTCATTGTGGATGTGGTGTTGGGGTTTGAACTCAGGTCCTCATGACACGCAAGTGCTGTAACTGATGAGTCTCCACTTCAGGCAATATCATTGTTGTTTCCAATAGCTGAAAAGAACTCCACTGTATGTACAATTTCTTGGATGAGCAAAAACATTTTGTTTAATGGCATCCACTTATTGATTCTTGACTTTAGGTATATCACTTAAGAAATCATGTTGAGAAAGTCATTGCCTATTCCCATATGGAGTGTTGTTCCTATTTTTTCTTCTAGCTGTTGTATGGTAGCTGGTTTAATTCCTAATTCCTTGACCCATTTCAGGTTGAATTTTGTGCAAGTTGAGAGAGATAAGGATCTAATTTCAACTTTCTGCAAGTGGATGACCAGTTTGTCTACCACAATTTTTTTGAGTAGGCTGTCATTCCTGTTTTGATCAATTTTGTCAAATATCAAATATTTAAAGATTTGTAGGTTTGTCTCAGAGTCTTCTAATCCATTCCATTGGTCTTCATGCCTATTTTGATACTGATACTATGCTCTTTTTTGTTACTACAGCTATATGGTATAATTTTAGGTGTGGTATTGCAAAATCGCCTGTTTTGTCTTTGTTGTTTAGTAGTGTTTTGGCTAGTCTGGGTTTCTGTTATTCCAATGAATTTGAGAATTGCTTTCTTGTTTTCTGTATAGAATGACATTGGTATCGTGATGGGGATTGCATTGAATCTCTGTATACCTTCAGGCATGGTGGCAATCTTAATTATATTAATTCTGGCTAACCAACAACAGGTTATGTCTTGTCATCTTTTCAGGTTTTCTTCAATTTATTTCTGCAATGTTTGATAATTTTCATTGTAGAGGTGTTTTATTTCCCTTGTTAGATTTATTCCCAAGTATTTTAATATTTTTTGGGGGATATTATGAATGAGAACAATTTCCTGATTACTTCTGCCCTATTATTGTTAAAACATATGAAAACTATTGATTTATGGATGTTGATCTTATAGCCTGTTACTTTGCTGGATCAGTTTATAAGCTCATGCAGTTTTCTGGTTGAGTGTTTTGAATATCCCAGATATAAGATCAGTATTCAGTAGAAAGGGAAAGTTTGACTCCCTCTCTTCCTAGTCCTTTCCCTTTGATTTCTTTCTCTTCCTGATTGCTCTATCTAGGGTCTTGAGGACTATATTGAATAACAGTTGTGAGAGCAGGCAGTCTTGTCTTTTTACAGAATTTTGAAGAAATACATTCAGCTTTTCTCTATTTAGTATTACACTATATGTGGGTTTGTCATATATGGCCTTTACATAGTTAAGATATGTTCCTTTGATCCCTATCTGCCCCAGAATTTTTATTATAAATGGGTGCTAGATTTTATCCAAGGTCTTTTGTGCATCACATAAGTTGATTGTATACTTTTTGTCATTAATTGAATAACATTTATTTATTTGTGTATGTTGAACCAGCTTTGCATCCCTGGAATGAAGACCACTTGATCATGATTATCTTCTAAATGTGTTTTTGAATGTAGCTTTCTAATTTATTGAAGAGATTTTTTTTTTGGTCATCAAAGACATTGGTCTTTATTTTTTCTTTTTATGATGTGATTTGTTGGGTTTTGCAACATTAAAAATAAATTTGGGATAGTTCCCTCCCATTTAGTTTCTTGGAATAGCTTAGTAAGGACAGGTGTTAACTCCATACCATAGATATGATAAAATTCAGTAGGAAATATATCAGGTCCTGGGCTTTTCTTCTTTGCAAGGATTTTTTTATGGTAATTTTAAAAGAGAGATTTAATTTTATTTAGTCCAGCATGTGGCTTTCACTGCTCCAACACTTCATTGTGTACATGATATTGGATTCAAACCATATCCTCAAACATGCCAGGCAAGTGCTGCAACTCCTGAGCCACTGCTCCAGCCCCTTTGCAAGGCTTTTAATTGTTATACTGATTTCAGTGCCTCTTATTGGGCTGCCTATGCTTTCAGTACCATACTGTGTCAATATGAGAATGTTATATGTGTGTAGACATTGTCCATATCTTCCAGATTATCTGACTTAGTGGTGTATATTGTTTTCAAAATATGTTCTGATAATCCTTTGGATTTCCATGGGGTCTGTGATAGTTGCTACCTTTTCATTGCTGATTTTGTTGATTTGCCCATTTTTCTCCTTTATTAATATTGGCTAGGGTTCAGTCAATTTCATTTAGCTTTTCAAAGAATCAGCTATTTTTTTATTGATTCTTGTTCTTGTTGTTTTTTTTTTTTTTTTAGTTTATAATTTCATTGTTTTCGGCTCTCCATTATTTCTTGCCTTCTGCTGCCATTGAGATTAGACTGTTCTTTCTTTTGTAGGGATATGACATGGAGCATAAGTGTATTTATTTGGGCTCTCTTCTGATTTTTAATGTAGGTACTCAGTGCTATAAAGTTTTACCTTAAAAATGCTTTCATACATTTGGGGGGCACTCCTGGGGGTAAATCTAGTATCCATGAACTATACAAATTTTATATTACTTTGTTAAAAATTTGTATGCTTGTTTGAAAATAAAAATTTTTTAAAAACTTAAAAAAATAAAATAAAAAAAATAAAAGGCCTTTCTCTGGGAAAAAAATGCTTTCATACTGTATGAAAGGTTTCAATATGTTGTGTTTTCATTCCTATTTGTTTTTAAGAATTTCTTGATTCCTGTTCTCATGTATTCTATAATCCATTCTTTATTCAATAGGGTATTACTCAATCTCCATGTATATATGTGTTTTATATTATAATTTTTGTTATTAGTTGCTAGGATCATGATGTCATGATCTGATGGGATACATGGGATAATATCTACTTTTTTATATTTACTGAGATTTCCTCTGTGAACTACAATATAATATATTTTGAAAAAGGCTCCATCTGCTACTGAGAAGGTAAAATCAGCCAATTTGGGGTGAAATTTACTATAGATGTCTGTGAAGTCCATTTAGGCTGGGGATCTCTTTTTGTTTATTTGGTTTGATGATCTGTCTGTTGGTGATAAAGGAGTATTAAATTCTTCCAGTATTATCTTGTTGGGGTCTATAAGTGGTTTTATATCCTGGAGTATTACCACATACGTGGGAGCATTGGTGTATGGAGCATAAATATTTATTAAGTATGTATTTTCCTGATACACTGTTCCATTTACTATGATGTAATAGCCTTCTATACCTCTTGTGATTAAATTTTGGATGAAATCTACTATTTTGGATATAAGTATTGTGATACCTGCTTGCTTTCTTGGGTCATAAGCAAGGTAATTTTTTCCCATCCTTTCATGCTCACTCTGTGGATGTCTTTGACTGTAAGATTGATCTCCCCTAAGAACCATATTATTGGATTATGCTTTCGGATCCAATCTGATAATTTGCGTCTTTTGATTAGTAAATTGAGACCATTCCCAGTAAGTGTTAGGATAGTTATATTCTTGCAGTTCATACTCATCATGTTTTATCAGTGAATTCTGTGCTTTATTAGTTATCTTTTTGATAATGTGTAGTTTTATTGAATTTTGTGTTTGTGGATTTTGAGGATTGCTCGATTGCTTTTATATGTGGAGTTTATCTTAGAGAATTCTTTGTAAAACTGGTTTTCTGTGCATGAATGGTGCAAGTTTGATCTTATCTTGAAATGTTCCTGTTCCCCCTTCAAATTTGAAGCTGAGTTTTGCTGGGTATAGCGTTCTCCCCTGGTTCAGCTTTGTTCCTTAGTACTTTCCATTCACTTCCACCTTCCCTCTCCTCCTTCTCTTTCTCCTTCTTCTCTTCCTCCTTCTCCTTCTTTTTCCTCTCCTTCCTCCTCGTCCTCCTTCTTTTTAAAGGTTTTGTTTTTATATCATTATAAAAGCATGGAATAGACTGCATTCTAATCAGTCTCCAGTACTTCCCCTTTACCTTCCCTCCTTCCTCACTTGTTTCCCTTCCCTTCCCTCTATGTGATGGAAATAACAGTTAATGTCCAAGAATATTTTTTTCAGTTTCGGTGTAAATGTTCCTTATTACTAAACAGAATGCAAGAATTATACTTCCTTTGCTGACTGTGGTGTCCCTCAATATGCCCCACTCAAAGGAAAACATTTCCAGAGTCAAACATGAATGAATTAGTTTTTGTACTTTAAAAAATGATTTATACCATATATTCAAGTTTTTGCACGTTTTCAAGCATTATCCTTCATTGATTTTAACTAATATCAGCACTCTTGCAACTGTGTTTTAAGCAGAATGGTTCCTTGCAAGAAGTAATACATAGATGTAGTCATGATAGTGTATAGATTTTCACTTGAGTTGAACTTCCTGCTTCCTGGATATACTTATACTTTTTCTTATATTTACTTACATTTTCTTTTAAATTTTTTTAAATCAACAGTTTGCAAATGTCTCTATTCATATGTTACAATTGACCAATCTTTAAGTTGGCCTTAGTATACTGAACTAAATTCTGGAATCCAATAATATTGCTGAATATTCAAGTCTGCATAGTTTCATTTCTTTCAAATGCAATCAGCTCTTTATATTTAATTTTAGTCCTCCCATACTAAAAGTGTAACATAAGAAGTTAAGATTGACATTGTTTTTTTTTTTAAAGAGAGAGAGACAGTGAGAGAGACAGAAAGAGAGAAAAACTTTATTTGGTTTTTCACATGGCCTTAGTTGCTCCAACACTCAGTTGTGTACGTGGTGCTGGGGTTTGAACCCGGGTCCTCATGCTTGCCAGGCTAGTGCAGAAACCGCCGAGCCACCGCTCCAGCCTGACATTGTTTTTATAATCCTAAATCATTAAATAGCAACAATATTTATGTGACCCTAATTCCCAGGACTGTCCACATCTCATTCCCTGTCTTGATATGGCCACATTGCCAGTGTTTCCCCCCAGAGACATTTCCATAGGCCTTTTTCATATGCAGATGAAAAAAAGAAGGCATACAGTGAACAGGTTATGTCAGTGAGTGCATGCTCACAATTTCACAATTTCATGTTTATTACCTTGAGTATATACATTAAATCAAAGTGTTTCTGACCTTGGCTATACACTAACCACAACATAGTCAGTTCTCAGCTCTGACCATGCACTAAAAAGATAATACAGAGCATAACACAACCTATTGGAACTCTTGGTGACAGAGTCTAACTATAGCCATTTTGGGCCTGCCCTGATAGATGGAGTCTTCCTCTGCACATAGAAGTCTTGTAATATAGGATAGACAGTAAATGAGGTAGGCAGTCAGAGTAATGGGCCCCAATTAAACTTTTTTTAATATAAAGGCCACTCCATAAAATTTACCTATAGAAACATTCCAATCATTTCAACCAAATCTTTGTCTCAAAGACACAGGAAAACCAACCTTGGGGCAGACCTGAATAGAGACTACAGGAAATTTGCTAAAAGGGCGTGACTATTCAAAAGTCATGGACCCATCATAAGATCAAAACCCAAGCCAATGCTTAGTTCTCATTAAATGACCCCACCAGCGACACCATTTATCCCACAGAACAGACTTGTCATTTTCAAATAAAAGTACACTTCATTCTCCTCCACTCCTCAGGGTCCCAGCAAGAATCCAGTTTTTCTAATGTGTTCAAATTGACTCCCTGTATGGGCACCCACTGGTCTAGTGTAAAGTGAATCCTAAAATGTCTGTTTGCAAAAATCATATGATATGACATCTAAGTATTTATATATTTATATGTTTGTAATTCAGAAATAAGATTACTGGACTGGAGCTGTGGTTCTGCAGTAACGGTGCTTTGCCTGGCTTATGCTGGGATGTGGGTTCAAACCCCAGCACCATGTACGCAACAAAATGTTGGAAGAACGAGTCACATGAAAAAAATAAACAAATAAAAATTATTTCTGTCTCTCTTTCTCTCACTGTCCCTCTTTAAAAAAAAAGAAAGGAAGAAAGAAAGAAGATTATATATAATAGTGTTATTATCAATTTATTTATTTATTTATTTTTTGGTGTTTGGTATTTAACCCAGAAGTGCTTTTCAATGAGCTACATCCAGTCTTTTACTTTTAGGCAAAGTATCACTAGGTTTTTTAGGGCTTTGGTAAATTGCTGAGGCTGGTCTCCAAATTGCAATCCTCATACCTCAGCCTTCCGAGTAGCTGGGCTTACAGGGTTGTGCCACTGCCCCTGGCTCAAATGTTTTCTATTAGTTAGATAATACTGATAAATTTGATTAAAATGTCCCAAATTTAGAAATGCTCATAGAATGTTTTTAGAGAAAAGTAAGTAGTTTTTTAAATATGATTTTATTTTTGTTGTATTTTACATATTGAAGTGGTTTGTTACACTTATATACATGCACATATTATATATCTTCTATTAACCCTACCCAACTTCTCCCCTCCCCCACTTCTTACCTTCCCCATTCTCCCCACATTCTTAGTATGTGAGGATGCCCCCAATTCACTTTGTAATCCTAAGTTTGATAAGTCTGCTATCTAAACTTATTGTTCTCTCACATTTTCCTATATTGTACTGTAGCTTCCACAAATGAGAGAAAACATTTGATCTTTGAATTTCTGTGTTTGGATAATTTCACTCAGCATGATTTTCTCCATTGCC
>PVKS010050335.1:0-11573 GCA_004027875.1 Aplodontia rufa
GGGTCCAACCCTGATGTGGGAAGGTAATACAATCAAATTCCAGGCCAAGAGGGTAGGGGACTCCAAGAGACAACTCTGAGAACATGACACGGACTCCCCATTGTCTGGGGTGTGGTGACCTGAGTCTAATGATGCCCTGAAAAGGGAAATTCCTAGAGCAATTGGTAGAGGAGCCTGCCATGCCATAAGGCAACTGAACCAGGGGGCCTAAAGACAGAGTCGTCAGGGATCAATCAGAATAGAGGTGTATCAGCCCAAAGCAACTCCAGAAAGAGCAAGGTGGGAACTGTAGGCAGCCATGACATCTCCAGCAGGGCCACTGCTTCCCATCCATTTTCTCCCTCCAGCCACCTTGGAACTTTTACACAAACTTAGGTCTCGGGAGCATGAAAAGGGAGCCCACAAAAAAAATAAAGTAAAAAAGAAAAAGAGTCCCCCACCAAATTTCCACTGCCAATTTCTAACCCGTAAAGTTAGATGAACTGTTCTGATGGCTCAAAATGACTGAGAAGAGTTCATAATATAACATGGGTTGGGGACTGGCTTCATCTTCATTCTGACAGGGAATCTGTGCCCTCCCCTCTGGAAGACAGTTTAAATGAACAGCACAGAAAAAAGCAAAGTTGTGTTTTTGTTAAAATTTTCTATACATACAAGTTACATTTATTTCAGGCACCATGACTAGGACAATGACTGGCTCATGGCTAAAGTTCAGTATTTGTTGAAGGAACAATGCCATTCAAATAAAAACAAAATATCAGGGTATGCATTTCTAGGGGTGTGTATTAGTCTGTCTTCATTACCATAATAATATAGCAGAGGCAGCCTACTTTATAATGAAAAAAGGTTAATTAGCTCACAGTGTTTGGGAGATTCAAGGGCCCATATCTGTTGATGACCTTGTTCCTAGCAGAGTGCCAAGGCAGTGCAGGGGATCATATGGTGACAGTGATATGTCTCCTGTGATCTACTCCTTCTTCTAACAAAGCCACTGATATTTAATCATACTGATGACCTAATCTAGTCCTAATCATCTCCCAAAGGCCCCTCCTCTAAACACTTTGGTTGTATTAAGTCTTCACCCTGTTAATACCTCACCATGAGGATTAAGTTTCAACACAGGAAGCCTTAGGAGACACATTTAAGCCACATCCAAATCAAATATTACCCTCCTTTTTCCCCTCACCCAGGATAAATGCATTCTCCTTTGCAGTTGCTCTGTCGCTCATGCCCCAAAGAGGCAGCAGCTGCAATCACCCAGCCCCGGGGTGTAGCTTCCACATGAACAGATGTCGTGCTACTCAGCCCTGGAAGGAAGAGTGGCATCAGCCCATTTTACAGGTGAGGACCTGGGTCAAAATGTGAGCAGAACATGCTCACCTCTCCATCCTCCATGCTAAAAAATGTCAGGAGGAATCAGGAAATGAAATGAATCCATCTCATGCTCCCAAGCTTCATCATGCCCAGAGGGCATAGAGGGACAGAGATGCAGAAAACCAAGTTTGATCCTTTGTCTTTAGAACCCCTGCATTACTACAATTTCAAAACATTGCTTAAACATAGCGATGGGTGTGACCCCAGGGGATGGATCATACATCAGCAAACTGGAAAGATCCTGAGTCGTTAGGAACGTCCCTGGGAACCAACTCCTGAGCCTGGCCACTGTCTAACCAGGAGTTCTCCAAATGAACGTCTGCGCAGAATCGAGCAGCCCTTGACTGTGGTTTCCATTTTCAAAGCTTCAGGCAGCCACTGGGGGTCTTGGAAGGTGTCCCCCTTGAATAAGGGAGATAAACTTATCATTTAATAAATGATATTTATTAAAATGTAAGTAGTAGAAGAGGCCACTTGGAGGCATGTGCATGTACTACTAAAGTTCAATAGGAACCTTGGGAGCATTTTGTCACTGGTGTCATTCAGAGCCACCAGTGCATAATGGCAATAAACAGGAGAGAGACCATTTAGCCTAAATTTTGTTTTAGGATTCACTAAAGACAAAGAGAACCCTCTTCTCACAGGAGAGGAATGGTCACCTTGCCCTACTGTCGCTTGGTGTACCTCTGTCCAAGGCCACTCGAGCCCTAGGAAACCAAGACTGTGCTCAGTGGTCTAAGTGGGGCTTCAGCACCACTCCAAGGACACAGGACCATGCCCAGGGGCCTTGAGCCTCTGCCCCTCACAGTGTTCTGCAGAGTCACATCCTTCACAACATCTGTGCACCCTAGTCACAATCTCGGGTCTGCTTCTGTGAGATCCCCAAGCAAGACATGTGGTCATCTTCACTTCAGTGTCTATGGATCCTTTGATCTGAGAAGGAATTCACAAAGACCAATCAGTACTTTCTAGATCTGTGCCAGTTTCCCTGTGGCAAGCTTTAAAAAATTATTGAGAACATGTGCTGTGAGCTGGGCATGGTGGTACATGCCTGCAATCCCAGCAGTTCAGGAGACTGAGACAGGAGGATCCCAAGTTCAAAACCAGCCTCGGAAACTTAGTGAGACCCTATTTCAAAATAAAATATTAAAAAGGGCTGGGGATGTGAGGGTGGGGATCCACCCTCAGTACTGAAAAATAAAGAAAAAAAAAGAGCATTTGTTATTACCTTGAGATCTACCAATTCCACTCCAGAACAGATGGCAGGGATGGGGGCAGATATTTGTACACCCATGTCCACAGCAGCATTTTTCATAAAAATCAAGATGTGGAAACAACCCAGGGATCCCGTGAGGAATGAATGGGCAATGAAAATATGGCCTTTCCACACTGTGGAATGTCGTTCAGTCTTACAAAGGTCGGAAATTCTGGCACCTGCTATGACACGGATGATCCTTGAAGCCATTATTATGAGTGAAATAAGTCAGACACAAAACACAAATACTGTGTGATTCCACTTACGTGAGGTGCCTAGAGTCATCAATTCATAGAGAAAGTAGAATGGCAGCTCCAGAGTCTAAGGGAACAGGAATGGTGTTTATGGCTCAATGGGTACATAGAGTTTCTGTCTGGGAAGATGAGGAAGCTCTGGAGATGGGTCATGGCGATGATTGCACAGCAATGCAAATGTGCTTACTGCTGCAGAACTGTACACTTGAGGGGCTGGAGCCGTGGCTCAGTGATGAAGGCACTTGCCTGGCATGCGCAAGGGTGCAGGTTTGAACCCCAGCACCACGTACACAACAAGTGTTGCAAACAATGAAAACCACATGAAAAACTAAATAAAAATGATTCTCTTCTCCCTCATGTCCCTCTCTCTCTCTTAAAAAAACATAACAACTTTACAAGTGAAAATGGTTAAAATGATAAATTATATGTTATGTGTGCAATTTGCTATTTTTTAATTTTTAAAAACTGGGGGGTGGGGGCATTCTGGCTCCGTGGTATAAGTGGGCAGGCCTGGGCACTTTGTGTTTGGTGGCCACTCAGGTCAGAATCCAGGAGCTTGACTTATGTCAGTCAATAGGAATGCATGAGGCAAAGGGGAGAGGTCAGTGGCCTGTCGAAGCCCATGCCAAAGGCCACTCCTGGTCACGAGGTAGGTGCATCTTTCCCAGGGTTCATAGCCACAGAAGGTCAGGAGCTATCACAGTCCAGCCTTGTCAGCTCAGGATAGCTGCAGCACACAGTGGCATCGCAGCCTCACTGCTACCCACCCACCACCCAGGGCCACCCATGACTCATCTGTCACAATCAATCAATACCATCAAGTTGACTTTCCTTGGTTTCAAAGTTTCAAAGTCTGTTTGCTCTCAGTTTATAGATGTGTTTGGTTCTGTAATGGAATAAATGCAGCTTCAATATCATGGAATTCGCTTCCACTTTGAGCTTCTGCACGTGTCTTGGCTTCTCTTGGAACCCCCTGAGATGTCAATCTGTATGCTGCTGATTTACCTGGGAGGTAAAGGCCGCCCCAACTACGAGCTGCTGCTTGGGCAGCGTCCATGCTGTTTTATGGAATGGTGAATCAGGAGGCTGGTCCCTGATCCACTGCAAAGCTGCCCTGGGGTAGGAAATGGGGAGAGATTTGCACTGTGGGCATTTCCCTCCCCGGGGATCCACATGTTGACCTCCACTGACAGCAAACACTGCCAATTATTTTGAAAGCCAGTGATTCTCAAACTTGAGCAGGCCTCTTAATCCCATCGAGGGTTTGTTCCCTCTGACAGAGTGCCGGGTCCCACCCTGGAGTTTCAGATGTGTTTAGGGAGTGGCCAAGGATTTAGATTTTTGACAAATCCTCCACAAATGCTGTTACTGCTCCTTCCAGGACTAAAATTCAAGAACCTCTGGTTAATTCAGCTCAACACCTCCTCCACTTGGAGGGCCCAAGGCTGGACTCAGCCCCAGACCAGTTGTGACCATTGCTGTGACCTCAAGCAGGCATCTCTACCTGCATGCTGTCCTGTAATCAGGAAACAGAAAGCAGCTCTTTTACAAAGTGAATTCAGGAAAAGAGTATCAGAAAGGGTTCTGCTCCTTGCAGAGGCCTAGCGAATGTCACCGTGGTAACATTCAGATGCATTCCCCTGAAGCAGAACAAGAGGCCCCTGTGGGGACCAAGCAAGTACTGTCAGCTTGGCCGCCCAGCCCCACCCCTGTGGCCTAAGCCACCAAGGAACACACATCAATAGATGGTGCTACATGGCAATCAAGTCAAATGTTATTTTTGCATTAAAACAAACAGCCCTGTAGAAAGCACTACAGTGTTGGGAATGTGTCCACATTTTGAAAACGGACAAAATGTTTAAAAAAAGAGCAAAAGGTTTCTGCTTGTGGTTGGCCTCTGAGGAGTACACCCCAACCCATCAGTTCTCTATGTTGTAAGCACTTTGGTAAGAAGCCCTAGAAGTGCAGACCTGGAGCCCCAGAGGAGAAGGAAGCATGTCTTGCAATCGGAGCATCTGCTGAAGCCACCAGGAGCCCTGCTGAGACCTGCCCAAGAGGCCTTGTTCCAGAAGCAGAAGATTGGGGTGACTGGAGTCTCAACAACCCTCAGATTGCAAGGAAGGGGAGGCTGCTCTCTCATTCCCTGGCCCAATATCAAATCCTGGTGATGCTCAAATTGTAGCTGTCTCAGACTCAGGGTCTAGGGTCCTGTCAAAGCCACCAAACTCCAGAGGAAGGCTGGTGCTGCTGGCCCAGAGACTCAAATTTGGGAATCATTGTTCTAATTTAAAGGCATCACTGACCACTCTCCAGCCCCCTAAAGAAGAGCTCTGGACCCTCAGGCCACCTTTCAGGATGGCTGGGAATTGAGGGACCCCTGGATTTTCAGCCTACAACACCCTCCCCTTAGCCAGTTTGTATCCTGTGTGGAAGTCCCAAGGGACAATTCGGGGTCTGCAATCTGGGCCAGGAGCAGCCAGCACAGCCCCTACAGGCCAGTGTCAAGTTCCGGCTCTGCTCAGACAGCCTCCACTCTGCCTGGGCCTCAGTGGGTCCTGCTTCCCCAGCTACATCAAAGAGAGGTCCTTCTAGGCCCCACACGCTGTTCACCTTTGAGCTCTCACTGACCTCACCTCCAGCCCTCACACTCAGGACTAGACGGGTGTTTTCCTCTGAAAAATAATGCATGTGCATTTGGGGAAAGGAAGGCTTACTTAGTATGTGGGAGGGGATATGCTATCGAATTTGTCCTTCCTGGTGGGTAATAGTCTCCATGTCCACAAATGACATAAGCCTGCAAATGACTGCAGAAAAATTGAGTATTCTAATGGGGGAGAAAGTCAGACCTGATTCCCTGAGAGTAGTCATGGCCTCCCCTAAGCCCAGAAAGGGAACACCCACATTTCCTCCAGCAAGCAGATGCCCTGGCATAAGGCATTTCCAGGAGGGTAGGGCCCTGGGTTCAATCCAACAGGAGCCAGAGGAGGGTATTTTAGTTGGCTTTTCATTGCTGTGACTAAAGGACTTAACAAGAACAATTTTAGGAGGAAAGTGCATCTGGGGACACACGGTTTCAGAGGCCTCAGTCCATAGGTGGCTGGCTCCATTTCTTGGGGCTTGAGGTAAGGCTGAACATTATGGAGAAAGAGTGTGGCAGGGGGATGTGGTGCAACACATGGCTCTAGGAGGCAGAGAGAGAAGCAGATACAAAATGTATACCACAAAGGCATGGCCCCAATGGCCCACCTCCTCCAGCCATACCCTACCAGCCTACAGTTACCAGTTAATCCCTATCAGGGGATTAACTCATTGATTGGGTTAAGGCTCACATAACCCAATCATTTCACCTCGGAGATTTCCTGCTCTGTCTCACATGAGCTTTGGGGGGATACCTCATATCCAAGCCTTAACAGAGGGGGTCAGTCCCTCCTCCCCTCCACTGCTCACATTTCCACAGTGATTTTGCCCAACCAGAGGGAGATTTGGACCCTTGAAAGCACAGGTCACACAGGTCACAGAGTGGCTCAAATGTAATCTGACATAAGTGTAAAAGCTCATCAGCCCTGCCTACCTTCTGGGAGATCACCTGAGTACAAGAAGCTGGTGCCAGTGATGTGACCATCCAGCCCAGATCCACCAAGCAAGAGCTGGCCCTTCCTCCTGCCCTGTTCCTTGATGGTTCCGCAAAAACTCAGTGGGAGGCCCAGGCCCTATGTAAAGGCAAACACAAAGTTCACATGTACATACTCACGCACGCACACACACATTCACACATACTGTGCTCAGGCACAAAGGCTTATGTACACATACACTCAAATAGTGACACACATACACATGCACACACATATGTACACAAGCACAAATGCATGCATACATTAATTAAGCAAACATACACATACGTCATACTTGTATACCAACACATGCACACACACAGAGACATACACAAGCACACAGCACACACATACATACACAAGAACAGTGGCACACACACATAAACACATGCACCCAGGCAAACATTTGCACATACACATGAACATAGGCACAGATACACACAGGCACGCAGGCAAAGAGAGAGACAAGGTCAAATGGGCGATATAATAGAGTCCAGGTCACGAGGTATGTAAAACTTAGTCCAAGCTAAGACTCTGTGACCTTTAGGGAAGTGTCTGGGCCTTTGTTTCCCCTTAAAAACGATTAAAACTGAGCATTTGGGAATCATGTTCCTCCTGCAAGAGCAATTCTCCAGTGACTTTTGTTGCAAATTTAACCCAGACATCTGAGTCTTCAGTATCAGATCTGGACTGGAGGACGTGAGGACCCACAATCTGCCTGTCCCCCAGTGCTCCAGCCTCTGGAGAAACCATAAGAAAAGCAGTTATCAGATCAAAACCTATGTGAACTAGCTTCTGGGGGCTGCTCCTTCGCCATCACAGGCGGTCCCCCTAATGGATGGAAGACCAGAGATCAGCTGCCCAAAGATGAAAGTGTAGGCAGGGCCACTAAACTCCAGTAGCAAGACACCGCCCTGTCTTCCCGCATCTGCCAACCTTTGGCTTCCTGAAGTCGTCCTCCATCATTTCTCCCAGTCCTTCTCAACTTCTTTCTGTTTTTCTTTTAAATGCTGGCATTTTCCCCAGGGCCAGCTCACCTATGCCTTCTGTCCACTCTTTCTGGTTAATTTCTGTAATGTCTCTGATTCTTATCATTTGTCAGTGTGCATCCTGTAGCTCAGGTCTGGCTTATCTCACTCCCTGTTAGACACTGCCTGCATTGTAAAAACATATCCAAATCCCAAATGATCAACTTTCTCAAAACCCTAATTATTTTCCATAAACCCAAAAATGAATCACACTTCCTCTATCCAAGTCACCAAGTTAGAAACCAAAGGACCCATCAACTTCTTCCTTTCGCGCCTTCCTGAGTGGCCTCTCATGATTCCTGCCCAGTTTTGCAAGACTAAAATCTTTTAAAAGTCTTATCAGGTATTCTTCACTTTAGTATTTAATAACACACAGCGTTATATCAGTTAAAAATAAGTTGTACTAAAAGAATTTGCTAATTATCCTGTTGTTCATAACTGAAAATGTGTCTCATAGCCATGAATAATACAAGATTGCTAAAGTCCCAATTTATTCCACAGAATTGTGTACAATAGTGAGCCCAGGGTACAGTGCTAACAATAATTAATCCATGCCATTTGATTATTTATGTCAGTTACAAAGATTTTTAAGAAAGTCTTGTGCTTTGCCCATCAGAATCATGAGGAAGCAGGAGCTTCCTACAGGGAAGGTACTGTTGAGCTTGAAACTGTCATACCTAGATGTCACTTAACATAGTCCACCTTCCTTGCAAAAGAGGGTATCTCACCTTGGCCAATCACCCAGGCTCTGAATGAAGGTGCTTAGACAGTTACTCTGATTGTGTGCTGACTGTACACGCATTCAGCTGCAAGTAAGACAGTTCAGAGTGGATGTACGAAAGGGAACTTGGCAATGGTCTACTCTGGCAATAGCAGTATAATTAATCTTTTTAAAGCCCATATAGTACTTCCAGTGATTTTCTTCACTATTTTTATGGTTTTCAACTTTATTGACGTCTTCAATCTTATTTCCTTTCTGCTCCTTACCTTGCATTCCATTTGTTTTCCTTTTCTAGTTTTGTTAAAGTGAAAATAGAAGTCATTTTTTTTTGTTCTTGTATTAGCTTCCTCTTGCTGATGTAATGAATAGTCACCAAGTTAGTAGCTTCAACAATGCAGATTTATTGATGGCCAGACATCTGAAATGCATCTCAGAGGGTTAAAATTGAGGTGTGGGCAGGGCTGCCATTCTTCTGGAAACTCTGGAAAGAAGTGGTTCCTTTGCCTTCCTCTGCTTCTGGAGAGAATCTCATTCCTTGACCTGTGTCTCTTTTCCTCCACCTCCAAAGTCAGCCGTGTCAGGTCAAATCTTCTCATGCTACCATTTTTCTAGTTCTGTCTCATCTTTCCACTTACAAGTACCATGTAACATCATTGGGCTTCCTAGATCATCCAAAATGATTCCCCATTCTACACTCAGCTGGTTAGCAGCCTTAATTCCATCTGCTACATTGATCTTCCTTGCTTTGTAATGTAAAACATTTACATTTCTGGATAATTGTTTATGCCTACACAGTTATGCCTACTCTGCTGTTCAGTTCTGAGTACTAAGGTGTAGTTACCCTTGGAAGGCCATTACTCTGATTATGACATTCCTTTTCTAGTATACATATTTTATGAAATAAATTTTCCTCAAAGCATGACATTAGCTGTCCCGCACATTTTGACAGATTGTATTTCATTTTCATTGAGTTCAAAATATTTTCCAATTTCCTTTGAACCTTCTGTGATGTATGAGCCATTTAGAAGTATGTTGTTAAGGGTTGGGATGTAGTTCAGTGATAGAGTACTTGCCTGGCATGTGAAGGCTTGGGTTTGATCCCCAGCTCTGCAAATAAAACAAAAGGAAACAAAAATAGAAATGTGATACTTAGCTTCCAAGTGTTTGAGGATTTTCTTCCTCTTTCTGTTGATTTCTGAATTCAATTGCAATTAGAGAACATACTTTGAAGTATTTCAATCCTTTTAGTTCAGTTTTATAACAAAGATAGAGTCTACCTTGATGAATGTTCTATGTGACTTTGAAAAAAATTTAGCTTCTGTTGAGAGGAGTCACTGGTAAAAGTCAATTTGTTCAAGTTGAACAATGGTATTGTTCAGCATTTTTATATACTTGATGATTTTTTGTCCATTGATTATTAGAGAAATGGTGATGTGTTCAACCATACTTGTGAAATTGTTTCTGTCAGTTCTATCAATATCACTCCACATAATCTGAAACTCTGTAGTTATGCCTACACACGCCTAGTCATAGCACCTTAATGAATGTATCATTTTATCATGTCTCATCCTTGTTAATTATATTACTCTGACATTCACTTTGTCCAATATTAACATAGCCACCCCAGTTTTCTTCTGTTTAAGGTTAATGTTTAACGGATTTTTCCCTTCCCTTTATTTTTTTAAAAGAGGACAGTGAGAGAGAGGGAGAGAAATAGAGAAAAAGAGAGAATTAATTTTTATTATTTAATTTTTCATGTGACTTTCATTGCTCCGACACTTCATTTCGTGTGTACATGGTACTGGGGTTTGAACCCGCATACTAGTGCATGCCAGGCAAGCACTGGAACCACCAAGCCACCACTCTTGCCCCCTCCCCTTTACTTTTGATTTACCTATACCATTAGATATAAAATGGATTTTTTTGTATTGCACAGTTAATTGACTTTTCTTCTGCTTCACGTATTTAAATCATTTATATTTGATGTAATGGGTATGTTTAGATTTATAATTTTATTATCATTTTCTGTTTACCTTACTTGGTTTTCATCTTTCTATTTCTCCTTTCCTACCTTATTTTGAGTTATTAAAACATTTTCTGGGGAAATCAACTTAGAAGGAAGCATCCGACTTCCACGAGAAGTCTATTTAATACAGGGGTTTAATAGGGGGAAACAAGGGGAACCCAAAGGGGGAAACCATGGAATGGCATCAGCCCTGGCTTGCTCTGTGAATATACATTTGCTTCTTGATTATTTGACAATGATTCCCTCCTAATTGTAACTCCATATTTAACAAATTAAAAAAAAATTTCTAAAATTCAATCTTTTTTTAAGAGACAGAGGGACAGTGAGAAAGAGAAAGAGAAAGAGAAAACAAGACAATCAGTTTTATTTGGTTTTCCATGTGACTTTTGTTGCTCTGACACTTCATTATGTATGTGGTGCTGGAGTTTGAACCTGTATCCTCATGTATGCCAGGTAAGCCTGTAACCACTGAGCCACCACTTGAGCCCCTAGAGTTCAATCTTAATTAGCTTATCTGTTGGGTCCTGGACTGTATACTCCACATAATCTTTTTGATGTTGCTCTAGGGATTACAATACACATATCAATTATCCACAGTCTACTTCGAATTAATATTTTCCCACTTAAAGTGGAATGTAGAAACTTCACCATGATATATGACCTTTCATTCTCTCTACTTTATGCTATTGTTGTTAAAAGCATTATACCTATGTACATTGAAAATTTCCATTTTATAATGTAAGCATTTTTGTTTTCACACATTAAACTTATTTTTAAAAACTTAGGAGCAAAAAGGTCTATTGCTTTGACTCAGATATTTATTGACTTTAACACTCTACTCTTATTTCTGAAGTTCCAAACTTCTCTTACTATTTCCTTTCCAACTGAAGAAGTGACTTTTTTTAACTTCTTTTTATTAGTTGAATATGGACTTACAATTGAGGGGGAATCATTATCAAACAATCAAGAACAAATGTATATTCACATAGTTAGCCAAGGCTGATGCCATTCCATGGCACCCCCCTTGGGTTCCCCATGGTTCTATGTTTCCCCCAAATGAACCCTTGTGTTAAATTGACTTCTAGTGGAGGTCAGAGATCTCCTTCTGAGTTGATCCCCCAATACTCCCTCCTTCCAGTCTCCTAGATATCCTTCCTAATCCCTCCCCACTCCCTGAAGAAGTGATTTTAACTTTTCTTATAGAGCAGTGATTCCCAAATGCCTGTCATTTTGCCTACAAAGAAGAATGTCCAAAGGAATATTTTATAATCACAAATGGGACAGCGGAGGGTGCTACCAGCATC
>PVKS010050336.1:0-11588 GCA_004027875.1 Aplodontia rufa
TATTGTACAAACAACACAACTCCTCAATAAAATTTAAAAAGAAGTGATATCCTATAAGGCATTACAAAGGGGTTTTCCAAGAGATTTCTGATTATCAAATATGTTTGGTAACTGTGCCTTCCTCTTAAACCTTCTTAGAAAAATTTTTCTCAGAATTCTAGTTCTAGTATTATGGAAAAATACCCCATTTTGTTCAACACAGTGCTTCTCACACTTAAGAGTAATAGTTTGCTTTGTTTTGTTTTTGTACCAGGGGTTGAACCACCGAGAAGCATCCCAAGCCCTTTTTATTTTTTTATTTTTGAGTCAGAGTCTCACTAACTCACCTAGGACCTTGCTAAGTTGCTGAGGGTGGCTTTGAACTTGCGATCCTCCAGCCTCAGCCTCATGAGCCCCCGGGATTATAACTGTGTACCACTGTGCCCAGTTAGAACACTAGCTTTAATAGAACACTATAGTAGAAATCTGATTATAATGCAGGAACATATAGTTGACTGCTTCAGAATCTTTGAGCTGAGTCCAAAGGGAAACAGTATGCTCAAAATCAAGATTCTACAAAGGCACTATTGTAGAGGGGTCCTGAATGCTGGCCAGCAAAACACACTGATTTGAGGAAGCCAGGAGAGGTGATTTAAAAGAAAAAAAAAGTGAAATTTGAAGATGTGGAATCTTAAGACTCAGAAGAACATGGCTTACATTTTATGCTTCAAAATTTGGCAAAAGTTAGGATAGGTTTCATAAGAAGAAAAGCTTGCCCTGGAGATTATATGGAATTGGGGTCAGGTATTATCTCCATTGCATCCTGACTGGTGGCCTCAAGCAGCTTACATCATCCTTCGAGTTTCATTTCCCTCTTTCATATAATGGTAAAAATAACACCTACCTAACAGGGTGGCTGTTCAAGGTAAATGGGACAGTGACCAAGATGAGACCAGGACAACAGGAACCCAAGTAAGTTAATATTGCTTTTCCTTCCATCTCCAATGACATGCACTCACCCTCAGGCAAGTTTCCAGGCTCACCATAAGTTTAAAAGGGCCACTTTATCATCTGTCACAAAGCATTCTTAGATTTCTATCTAAATACATCAAGTAGACGACTGCATGACTGACAGCCTATGCCAGTCATGAGAATAAAAGCAATGTTAAAGCTGACCAAAGCCACACATGTGCACATGAGCATGGGTGTGTGTGTTGCTCAAGTCAGCAAAGCTGTGTAGATAAGAATTATCAAAATAAAGTGGGAAAAATCTAGAAATTCAGGAACATAGAAGACCCTGAAATCACTCTAAAACAAAATAAATAAAAGAAGAACCCAGAAGAAGATTGAAAGAAAAGACCACATGAAAATAAGGCTACAGATTTGAAGAATTTCTTCACTTTAGTTGGTTTTGACAAAGTAATCTTTAGTAAGGTAGTTGCTGAATTGAGAAGGTATGGAGTTACCACATGCAGTTCTTATCTATGTCTGTAGATGCTTTCCCCAAGCTGCAAATCCTCTTCATTGAGACCCAGTAAAGCAAAACTGACCCTTGCTGTTTTATACCTTCTGCCCTTTCTGAATACCTACTAAGTTGAGAACCAGGCCCACAGTATCTTGCTTAAATGATTTCATGCCTATGCATTTCTCTCCCCAGAGAGCTTGGAAGTTCCTTTAAAGTAATGACCATATCTTACTGATCTTTAGATCCCTAACTCTGTACTTAACAGGGCAAAATTTAATGGCAACCATTACTCCCAAACACTTGCTGGCCTTATACTCCATAAGGAAAGAGGTAGAGAAACAGACTAAAAGGATGCTACTCTCTGGATATAAACCATATTAGCTCCCACTGGTCCTAAAATAGACATCTTATTAAAATTCAGAGAAAATTTATACTCTTAATTAGAGCACACAGTACAGAGAAAGATGTGTACAACTTCCCATAATGAAAAGAATGCTGTATCTGATTTCCTAGAGGGAGACCCAAAGCTTTATCCTTATCTTGTAAGATGATATCCGACCATCAGAAACTCTGGAATTGCCCTCTTGGCTCATTTCATCCCTCCCTACCAGGTTGCAGGTTTCACATTCATTATCTCGATGGGAGATGAGTTGACCAAGCAGCTCTAAAGCTGTTTCCTACTCCTCCTCTGGCTCCACATGTACCTAAAGTTCTTATTTTGTTCTCTGCTGCTATTTCACTCCTGTTTTAGGGGCTCATCGTTTAACCTCTGCAATGTTGGCTTGAGGGTGGCCACAAATGCCTTCTCTTGGTCCCTGCTGATTCCTATACAGTGCAGATCTAAAAGAAAAAGACAAAGGCCAATAGCCACACCCACTAACAACTTTTC
Source organism: Aplodontia rufa (assembly GCA_004027875.1). Classification (NCBI taxonomy): domain Eukaryota; kingdom Metazoa; phylum Chordata; class Mammalia; order Rodentia; family Aplodontiidae; genus Aplodontia; species Aplodontia rufa. The sequence goes on from PVKS010050336.1 coordinate 2,334, forward strand.
TGCACAGGCTGTCCCATGACCTGGCAATTCAGGGTGTCTGCATTGTTCTGGGCTTTCTGCTCCATATGCCTGCCCTTCAGTTTCTACTCTATGAACCTTACCTCATTAGTTTAATCCTAACTCAAGTTTGAGCTCCATTGTGCAGCCCTTCATGGTCCCTCCTCACTCCTTTAGCACATTGATCATTCTCTTCTCTGTGCCTTCACCATACTTTGAATATATAATGACCAAAAGAGGATTACAACGCTGCCTCCTCTACCTAAAACATAGCTGAATGCACAGAACAATATCTTACTTTGTATCCCAGTGTCCAGCATTATGTTATGTCTTCCACTAATTGGTTAATGAAGTCATTCATCCCATGAATATTTTGTTGATCAATGGTGCCAGCACTTCTCAAAGAAAGAGGAATGCATAGGATGAACAAGATCTTATCTTGCATGGAACTGTGATTCTACTCGGGGGAGATAGTAGATGTGAAAGTATCCCATAAGTACATAAGATACTTCTAGATTGAGACAGAGAGACTATGGGGAGAGATGGAAAGTACTTGGGATCAGGTGGCAGGGAAGGCTTCATTGAGAAGGTGACACCTGAGCTGAGACCTCAATAACGTGAAGGAGATAGCCACGCAAAGACCTAGGAGAAGAGCAGCCCAGTAGAATGAATATCATGCGTATTGAACGAGGAACACTAGAGGATTATAGAAGCATAAACACACTGGCTTACAAAGTGAAGGTTTCTATTTCCAGAACAGTGATATAAACCCAGGGCCCAAAGGCCTCAATGACATTATAACTCCCAAAGACCGGCACCTTATGTCTGCACCCTACGCAGGATCCTTACTCTCTAGCTCTTACTTTGCTTCCCATGAGGGAACCATTTTCCAAGCTTCTACTTCTGGGCAGCTCATCTCAGGGTTCTCAAGCAGGACTCCAGGGACGGGTCTTAAGAATCGTATGCAAAATTTTTACAAGGGCTCGTTTTTCACTTCAAATATCATACAGCTTCCTTAAAATAAACTTTAGTCACCAAAAAGGATGAAATCAATTTGTCTAGACCGAGAGTGAGAGATGGTCTCATGTTTCTAGGAAGAACATGATCTCTTTATCCTATATAGGAGTATATTTGCAACACGAAAAACTAGAACCCCCACCACCCCAGAACATTGGTATAATTAGAATGACACGTGGCACTGAAAAGACTGAGGTTGTTAAGCAGCTTCATTCAACAACCTTCCAAAATACTCCACTGAGAATGAATGAGCAAGACACTGCGCTAGACGTTGAGGATTCAAGCTGAAACGGTTCTTGCTCTCAAGGCTAATGTCAGATGCAGAAACAAGTCCAATGTAACACAGATGAAGGGCCAGAGGGAATGTGTAAATAGCTTGGAAGCTGAGAAAACAGAATCTGAAAGATTTTCAGAAAAGCTAATATGAAAGATAGTTCTTAAATTACTATTTCATCCACCCAACAGCGTGGCTCATACCTGTGATCCCCTAGGGAGGCTGAGACAGGAGCATCGCAAGTTCAAAGCCAGCCTTAGCAACTTGGTGAGGCCCTAAGCAACTTAGTGAGACCCTGTCTCAAAATAAAATATAAAAAGGGTTTGGGATGTGGGTCAGTGGTTAAGTGCCCCTGGGTTCAATCCCTGGTAACCCCCCCCCACCAAAAGATGAATATTTCATCAGATTTGGTGATGAGAGATGGAATGTGAATGGAAACTATATTTTAGACATAGGAAATGTTATAGATATAGGCAAAAAAAAAAAGTTCTCATTTGTTTCAATACAGGGAGATGCTTGATCAGGAAATGGTGAGGAGGGTATGGCACAGGCTCACCCAGTTGCCAGTACTGTGCTACTCCAACAAAGCATGAATCTATAATGCTTCCTTTCAGGTGGGTGGAAATGTAGAATTTCATGTTATGGCTTCGATATGGTGTCATCCAAAGTTCCTGTGCTAATGCAGCAATAGTCAGAGGTAAAATGATGAGATTATAAGAGCTGTAACGTAATCAGATCATCCTAGTTTGAATGATCCAACTGGTAGGTAAGTGCAGGCAGGTAGGACATGGCTAGAGGACAGGGTCACTGGAGACATGCCCTGGAAGAGTTTATCTTCTCTGTGGTCCCTTCCTCAATCTTTCTGCTCCTGGCCATCATAAGTAGATCAGTGCTGCTCCATTACATCCTTTTGTCATGATGTTCTGCCTCACCTTGAGCCCAAGCAATGAACTCAGCTGACTATGATCCCCTCAAACTGTGAGCTGAAATAAACTTTTCCTCCTTTAAGGTTATTCTTAGCAGGTATTTTGGTCACAGCAGTGAAAGTGTCAGTAGAAGAACAGATTAACAAACAGCACAGAAGAAAAACAAATATATATGTATCTACACCTAAGAATTTCTGAAAATGAGTGTAAAGAAAGGGCTGTGTGCATTCCTTCCTTATTTCTTTTCAAAACTAGGGGAAAGGGGCTGGAGCCGTGGCATGGTGGTTATGGTGTTTGCCTGGCATGTGTGAGTACACGGGTTCAAATCCCAGCACCCACATACACAACCAAGTGTCAGAACAACGAAGGGCATGTGAAAGAAAATTGATTCTGTCTCTCTCACTCACTGTCCTTCTCTCTAAAAAAAAAAAAATAGGGGAAAAATGAGTAGAGATATTTGGAACAGCTTAACATATGTTAAAGATATAATGTAACAGGTGTCTTATCCTCAAGGCCACAAAATGAATTGGGCTGAAAGGGTCACCCCACTTGCTGCGCTTCAACACTTGTTGACAATTTGTAAAGAGCCAGAAGATACCCTCAAGGCCTTCTCAGGTCAAAGAAGATTCCTGGGGACACTTATATCATGTATCCACTATGAGAATCCTACAACAATGTAGCAGCATAACAGTCCCCATAGTTAACATATTCTTATTACGTTGCCAATTTTGGAGTTATTACGGGTAATAACTCATCGCTGGGGAATATCCATCTTTGTAAAACACAAGCATTAATGTAGTGTGGAAGGCAAAAGGAAAGCAGATATTTTAAATAAGTAATTTTAGGAATAATGAAACTTTCGATGTCTAGGTCTTTTACACATGCATCTTTGCTGTTTCCTTCTAACTTTTTTTCTGCAGGAAAAGAATGAATCTGTCAACAGTTGTGATGAATCAGTTCCTAACATTTCCCAGAGATGCTAAAAATACACTGTGATGAGCTCTGAGATGAAAATATGACACAATGCTCTATTGAGAGCTAAGAATGAGGGAGAAGACCCAGGTTTGGTGGAATACAGAGGAAGATTACAGAATGATAAAAAAGGTCTTCAAAGTTACTAACAGGCTTATGAATTTCCCTGTCAATTAAGCATACTTACCTGAGATAAGTAAGCTAGGTTGGATCTGAGAGTGTACCATGATCCTTAAACTAAAAGCCTTCCTCAAGCTTAGACAAGTTCATCCCTGGCCAAAAATATATTTTTCAGAAATAGTATATAACTTCTCCACACTGAATTATTTCAAGAATTAGGAAGTTGTGATATTATCCGTTTACGCTTATGTGTCACACTCATGCTGAACTGTATAATGTGGTCTCTTCTTCAACAGAAAGTGGAGCAGTGTTTGGCTCCACTGTAACTACGAGGCTGTTCTCTCAAACACTGCAGTGTAATTCGAGTCATGCATTCACACTTACAATGGGGCTGCTAAAAGCTGCCTGTCTGGAATGAGGTACTTCACTGGCTCCTTCTCCACTTCCCAGAGCAAATGTGCTTCCGGAAAGACGATTTGAGGGTTTGCTTCCCAAAGGCCCATTATGAACTGTCCTGCAGCTGTGGGCTCTCAGTCTCGCCACATTGCTGATGGAGCTGCAAAGGGTGTCGGTACAATCTTCTTCTTCAGAGGCAGCTTCCTGATAGGACTCCAACCTCTTGGCTGAGGGATAAAAATCACACTGGGTCACCATCTGAGAACAAACTTAAGTTGAATATGTCAGGCAGTTACTTAAAGAGCTATTGCACACCATCTCCTCCCCTTACAAACCTGGCTCCAAATCCCCCATCTGTATCCTTAGTTAATAAAATGACCTCATCCCTTATTGCAGGAAGTAGAAACAATCAGATAGGAAACCCCTTCTTTTCCATCATCAGATCTAAACTTACCTGCATCTCTATCCATACTCTTTGCCTTTCCTCCTACTACTATGGAGAAAGCACCCCCTTCCGGTTCACCTGAGAAACCCTCCACTTGCGATCTGAATCCTGCCCTCTCACCTCAAGCACTTTATCTTTGCAACTCTTCCTCCTTCATTTACAGCAATATCTTCTCAGCCAATTCCAGGACTTTTTGTTTCCAGAATTCCATTGATGCTCCATAAATAAATCCAGTGATCCTATATGTCCGTCCTTATCTCATTTGACCCTTTAGTAATAGCCAATAGAGTTGACCACTCCTTCCTTCTTGAAACATCCTTGCAGCTGCTCTGACATCACACTTACCTGTTTTCCCTCCCACTTCAGTGGCTATTCCTGCTTAGTTTCTCCTGCCATTTTCTTCACATTTCCCTCAAGTTGTAGGAGCTTCTTTTCTTCATCTCCTACACACTCTTCCTTGAAGATCTCATCTGTACTCATCTTCGAAATGGATTCTCTGTCCACATGACCTCTGGGTCTGTACCTTCAACTGTGACCTCCAGCTGGATATCTAAAAGGCTCTTTCAGCAGATTACCAGCATGGCTCACTGCCTCACCCCTTCAAGCCTCCTATCATACACCCTTGTGAGTGAACACTTCCTACATGGGAGCATAGTAGTGGTTATAGATCCTGTCCCAGCATTCACCATTATCTACATACTGCATACTTTTATGTTAAAGTTTTCAATCATCCAGCAAAATATAAACTACAACACAGCAGTGCATTTTGTGTCTTGTTAATATACTAGAGTCCAAAGCAGTGGCTTATAAGTAAGTATCCAGTAGATACTTATTGATTACACAAAAAAAATAGTCATTTTAAATTTAATATCGTTAAAACAGAACTCTTTTCCTCTTCCTTCCCAAACTTTCCCCTGGTCTTTCCCATCTTTTTAAATGGTACCTAATTTTATGTCTGGTTACTGAAACCAAAAATCTAGGAGTCTCCTTGATTCTTCTCTTTCTTATATACAAAACATTGCCAAGACTTGTCTACTATACATCCAAAATATATACTAATATCTAGAATTTTCTCCACTTCGATACCTTAGTCCAAGTCACTATCACATTTCAACTGGAGTAGTGCAATAGCCTCAAAGGTGGTCTCCTTGATCCTCTGCAATAGTAGCTATAGTGATCTTCCTATAAAATAAAGCAGATCAATCACTTCCGGATAAAACTCTCCAGTGGCTTCATGATTCGCTTAGAATAAACTCTGGTCTCCATATCCTGGCCTATATAACTCAAAAGGATCTGACCACTCTGACCTCTGTTTCTTGCCCTTCCTTCTACATTCCCACTAAAATCCAGTCTTGTTATTATTCTTCCTTTACTTTGAAATTTTGCAAGCTCACTATAGCTGGAGGGCCTCTATGCTAGTTGCTCCCTCTGACTGCAGGTCTTTTGCTCCTGAACCTCAAAACTACGTCATTCAGATCTACACTTTAATATCCCACTTCAGAGGCCTGGCCTAGGCATCCAACTCAAAATAGCAGTCTAATCACTCCGTATCATACCACCCTATTAAACTTTGAAAAGTTCTTATCACTATGTAACTTTTTAATTAAAAACTCATGTATTTGTGACTATTTTCTCCAAAGAAGCCTTGTAAGAGCAGGTTTCATTTTCCTTATTTAACATTGTACAGTTTCCAGAACACAGAGTAGAAAATCAATTAAAAATGCTTTTTGCTGGCTGTCTCTCTTAAGCCTAAGAGAAGTATGATTTTTGGGAAGGTTATTTTATAAAATGAAGAATGTTTTCACATTATTATAATAATTTTGTCTACATTTTTTAAGGACAAGGAGGGGCAGCTAAGAGGCAATTGATGATCCTAGGGACCAACTCTTCTAATGACTAAGTGGTTTTTGGCAAAACATTCACTATTGCTTGACCCCTGTTTTCATAATTACTCATTTTGGAATGAACAACTGAGGTTTGATGACTTGAAGATCCTTTCAAAGTATGGAAGTCTTATTATATGTTCTGCCTGAATAATATAGTATGATTCCCTGTATGATCTTTCAGCTTGCAAAATACATATACCAATTGTGTCCCAAAGATTCTGATCTCCTCCATCCTTACTTATGCCCTTGCTTAGAATCCCTGTTCTTTTCTACTGACAGAAATTCTGAACATCCTTAAAGACTTAATTCAAATACCATTTTCTCAATGAAAATGTCTGTAACTGTATCAGCTCTTATCCATGCTTACTCGTTGGACATGTATAGCGTTCATGGGCTGAATGTTTCCATGTATCAGACAACTGCTTCATTTAATCAATGTTAACAATCCTCTAAATATCATTAGTGCCCCCACTTTAGAAATAAAACCTTACTTTAAATGATTTGCTCCATCTCACAAAAGTGGTAAAGGTTAGTCTTAAAGCAAGGTCTGCTGAATTCCACAGCCAATCTTTTGAGACCTAATACTATATTGTTTCTAAGCACAGCCATATAGTTAATATGCTCAATTTTAACACAGTCAATATCCCCTACTTTTACATGGCCAATCTCCTTTGTCTGATTTCCACGAGTCCACATTTTGTAACTTAAATATTTATTAATCGGATAATGAATGAATAAATATGTGCACAAAATATCTCTAGCATCAATGGAAAGTTAAGGGATAGGAACTTAACATATATTGAAGCTTTCTTTTATCAAGCATCTGGCGAGGTCATAAATATGTATGGGCATGTACATACGTGTTTTTTTCTTATTTTCATTTTCAAAATAATGCCATTTGCAGGAACTGTCACTGCTTCTCTTTGAAGCTGAGAAAATTAAGGCCCAGAAGGATTAAGTACCTCAACCATGGTTAAAGTGCTGATTGGAGGTGGGGCTGGGATTTGCATTTAGATCTTCCTAATTCTGAAACCAATACAAGTACTCACTACATCATAGTTCCTTAGCCTTGACTTGTATTTCGTAGGTTTGCTGAGTGTTTGGGGTGAATTTGACCTGGGGGACTTTTCACGTGGCTGTCCTCACTTTTGGTTGTTATAACTGGGACTCAATGAGTACAAGCCAAGGATACTTTTAAAGTCTTACAGTGCACAGGACAACAACCCAGAAAAAGTATAATCTAGCCCAAATGTCAACAGTGCTGAGATTAACAAAAATCTTTGAGTAGCTCAAGAAATGTACTGATGATGGCAAGTCATTTTAAAAATAAAGAGAAAACTTCAAAATGTATATAAATGAAGGCTATACTTCATGATCATGGACATCTTGGCCACCCTTAGGCAATCAGTCATCGTGCAGCTAGCTCAGCTAGTACTGTGAGATAAACCTGCTCAACAAGTAGAAGGGCAGGAGAGGAACTGAGAAGACAAAGAATGGTTCAACGTTTAATCATTTTGTGGAAGGCTATGAAAAATATATGAACCAGGAAAGTTACAATGTGATTCAGAAAACAAGGCTAGTGGAGCTATGCTTTCAGGCTCAGTGACAATTTTACTAAAGATGGGCATGAGAAGCAAAGATTTATTATCATATTGGTTTTTAAAAAGCTTATCCAAATGGTAATGAGGACTTTTAATACTTCCCTCAAATAAGTTCTAATTAGTTCCATGAATGTGTCAAACCTAGCCAGGAATTATTGCTTTCTGACTCATAAGAGAAAACATAAAATGTGTGTAATCTTTCCTGTGTCTGAAGGTAGGTCCTTGGTTAAGAATCGAATTATCTACTTTACTTCTTCTTACTTAATCCCTCATCTGTGTTCTTTTCCCATTCCCTCTTAAAATACCATAAAATCTGTTTATGGTTTATAAATTGCATTGATTTGATATATGGGAGAAGTGGGTATAAGATTATAAAACAAAAGTTTATCATACATTGGGGGATGGAGTGGTGGCTCAGTGGTTACGGCGCTTGCCTGGCACGTGCGAGTACATGGGTTCAAACACCACCACCCACGTACGCAACAAAGTGTCAGAGCGACGAAAGCCATGTGAAAAACTTAATAAAAATTGATTCTCTCTCTCTCTCTCTCACTGTACTTCTCTCTTTATTTAAAAAAAAAAAAAGTTTATCATATATTCCCATGTGCTTTTCATGGAGCCAAACCAGCACACTCAGAAGAATTTTCTTCAACTGTGTCATCTGCACATCCTTCATCAAACCTTCCACTGTGAACTAATTTCCCAAACACCACCCACATTCCACCTTTTACCTGCTTGTGAATAGCACACTCAGCTAAGCTGCTTCCAACCATATCATCCACAAAGCATTGATACCCAAACCTCTTGGTCTACATTAATGCTCCATATACTTCCAGCATTTCAAGAATTTCTGATATCCTGCCCTCAGGACAACAAATCTTAATTGGTATAAAAGCCACCTGCAAATTTGACTGCCTGAAAATTAAAGCAATACAGAACAAGAATCCCAACTTTAATCTTATAATTAACATGGTAAATTTACATTTACATGTCTGCTTCCCACACGGGACCATTAGCTCCTTAAGAGTCAGACATATTTCTTATTTTAATAAACAATAATTATGTAACAGGGGCACACTTCATGCTTTGAGCCCTTGCTGATCTGCCACTGTGGCTTATTTTAAAACTAACACTTTTTTTTCCCTCTTTTCCCTCCTGCCCTCCCTAATTATGAGGGAAGTAAGATTAATCTTTCCATCCTAAGTTATATGTCCTTGTCATAATCGAGGAATTGGGACTTCAGGGTTGGCACCTATAGATCTGAGATGGATTTCAAAATCCTTGGTTTTGGTCAATGCTCAATGTCTCCATGTGTAGCACGTTCACAAATTGTACATTATAAAGGCACTTTCCAGACAATCTCAAATTGAGGGACATTCTAAAAAACGGCCAGAATGGTGCCACTCAAAACTGTTAAGGTCGTCAAAATGAAGGAAAATCTGAGCAACTGTCAAACCTGGAGGAGTCTAAATGATGACGGCTATATGACACTCTGATGTGATTCTGGGACAGAAGAAAAGACTTTATGTACAAACTAAGAAAACTAATAACTATGGATTTCATTGAATAATGATGTATCAATATTGGTTTGTTACAAGGGGATACTAGACCCTCTATAATG
>PVKS010050337.1:0-11588 GCA_004027875.1 Aplodontia rufa
AAAAAAAAAAAAAAAGAAAGAAAAGAAAAACCTTCACGGGGCTGGAGCGATGGCTCAGCAGTTACAGCGCTTGTCCGGCATGCACATGTACATGGGTTTGAACCCCAGCACCCACGTACACAACTAAGTGTAAGAGCAATGAAGGTCATGTGAAAAGCTCAATAAAAAATTGATTCTATCTGACTCTCTCACTGTCCTTCTCTCTCTTTAAAAAAAAAAGAAAAGAAAAACCTTCACTACCCAGACCAGTTATATCAGAGCCTTTAGGGTTGAAGTCTTCCAAAGCTCCCTGATTCCTATATGTGTTGAGATAAAGAACTAGTGATTTAGGAAGAGCATGAAATGGGAATGGGGTTTGCCTGAAAGAGGAGGATCTTGGGAGGCCCTCCACGCAAGTGATGTACTACGGGTTTGAGAGATGAGACAGAGACTTGCAGGGTACATTGGCAAGCAGGGAGCCAAGAAGGCAGAGCTTCAGTACTGAAGTGCCTTTTCCAGCTAAATTGTCCCTAGATTCCAATTCAAGGGTGAATGTGACTGAACTGTTTCATTAGTATATTTGACAGATCATTTACCTATAACTAGGGTTTTGGTATTTTTGCATTCTTACAAGTTTATGAGGTTTAAGAATGCCTAATCCTTTATTCATGTTTGTTTCAGGCTAAGTGCTAGATCCCTAGATGCTGAGAATTTATAAATGTCTATTTGGAAAGTTAGGGCCACCATACAAATTGCTCTTGGGTTGTTTTCACTGCTGAGAGCTGTTCATTGGTCTTCCTCAGTGTTGAACATCTGCATGGCTTTATTATCAACTTAATCAAATTAATTTTATGAAATATTACATTTTTGCATGAATCTGGTGTTTCTTTTGGGAAGACAGATCAAGAGCTCCTGAGTGTAACTATGTGTGTGATTATAAAATATGTGTACCAAATACTCCTGATAAGATGTATATCTTCTATGGTGTGCTTTTTGGAAGCTCTGGAATTCTTCAAAAAGATTTGCCTTAATCAGACCCCAGAATTCCTCTACAGTTTCCCCCAAGAAGAATTTTAATGACCTCTATCCTGACAGCACCTTAGAGGTATTGCAATTTCAAGGAATATAGAAGAAATAACCTGAATCTTTACGTTAGAGCTGTGTGTTCACACCATTTATTCCAAATCAGAAAACCCTACAGGCCTGATCATCAAAATCCATCAAGCAACACACTAGGTCTCATCCTCTTTCCTGGGGACCAGGCGGTCAGATCCTGCATGGTTGCAATTGGTCTTCACTTGTCTTCCTGCCTCCATTTGTGTTCCTTACAGTATATTCTGTTTTCATAACCCAGTGACCCAGAGCTATTCTCTAGGTGGAAACTCCATAAGGAAATACCCTGATAAATGGGAAAAAAATTTCTTCCCTTCACTTCCTTGGCTTGTTTGCCCACCTTTTCTTCTTCTGAGTGTCATTTTCCTTTGGATCCTATGCTGGCTGTTCTTTTTCCTCCTTGGTCCCTATCATCCAGGATGTGGCTCTTCAAGCAGCTCAACTTGACAGCCCAACTGTAGTCACAAAGCCTGCCCTCTCACACTGTAGCTGTGTGATCGAGAGCAACCTACGTGAACTTTCTTTGCCAGGAATAGTACATCTGTCGAGTAGGGATAATGATATGTTATAGAGTAGCTGTGGGGATTAAATGAATTGATACAAAATATTTAGAATTTTGCCTGGCACATAGGAAGCTCTCAATAATTTTTATTTTTATTATTATTGTTATTATTTTCTCCCTCTATTCTTTTTTTTTCTATTTTCCTTGATCATCTTGGATGCAAATATCAATATTGTTGGTTCCTGATTCTCTGTCTCAGAATCTTCTCTCTGTTCAGAGAACCACATCCACATTTAAATGTTGTCTTAATTAATACATAATAATGATACAAATTTATGGGGTACAGTATGATGCTAGGCAAAGAAAGGCATGAGCTCGTGTGCATGAGCTTACTTATGTGCAGAATTTAAAGAAGTTGATATCTTGGGTGTAGAAGAGTTTTAACTACCAGAGGCTGGGAGGTGGGGTATAGGGAGAGTTTGGTCAACAGGTGCAAAGCCACACCTGTATTTATAACTGTGCCTCTATAGATGCCTATTTTTCTAACTCAGTATTCTAACAGAATAAGCATTGTTAAGAGACCGAATGCTTGTATCTCCAAAATTCATATTTTGTAATTCTAACCTCAATGTGATGGGGTTAAAAGGTAGGGCCTTTGGGAGGTGATTAGGGTGGAGCTCTCACAAATGGGATAAGTGTTCTTTATAAAAGAGACCCTAGAGAACTGTCTAGTTATCTCTCTACCATGTGAGGACACAGGAAGAAGTCAGCAGTCTGCAACCTGGAAGAGGTCCCTGCCCAGCTATACTGGCACCTGATGTCAGAATTCCAGCCTCCAGAACTGATACATCATAGTCTGTTGTTTAAGCCAGAGTCTTTCGTACTCTGTTAGAGCACCTTGAACTATGGCAGACATCCCAAATCCACCTGCCCTTGAGCTCACCACTCTTACTTAAAGATAGAATCGTGATCTTCTGTCCACACCCCACAAATGCTATTTGAACAGGACCTTTGACCCCTATTCCCTTTATCTTACTCTTCTGTTATCACCCCAGCATCTCCCTGCTCTCCTTATTAACTGATTATCTCTTCCCACTGAAGTCAGACCAATATTTCTAATGTATATTTCCAATCATGTACTACTTCTGTTTAAACCTGGTCTCCATTAATTCAATGGATTAAATCTTAACTGACAGTCAAGGTTCACCTTAACGGTAGGAACCTGTCACTATAGGATTCCTAGAATAACATGACTGCACAGAGCCATCATTTACTGTTCACTCCATGTTTATCCATGCTGTTTCCTCCACCTAGAAACCTTGAATTTTTTCTTCATTATGGCTGGTCAAAACCCTGCCTTCCACTATGGTCAATTTCAATGTTAGCTTCTGTTCCTCTTTCCTCCAAGTAACATGATGCCTCCCTCTCCTAAGCTCCCATGAACTTTGCATCTCATCTATAGCGTTCATCACATTCTGACTTATCTCCATCCTTGGCATACTCCTTTTATTCTTCCTTCTGGATCATAACTTCTTCAAAGGCACTTATTATATTCCTTAAAGCTTCAAATGGGATAAAATGAATGGCAATAATCGCACCAGGAATTAAGCTCATTTATTCTGCAAAGCAGCAGAGCCTGTTGTCAAATGCTAACCCTCTCCCTCACAGCCCTCGTAAAAAGAATGGGAAAGCATATAAATGAAGCGGCACACAAGAGGAACATACAGTGTGAGCAATTATGCCAATTTCTTTTATAGGAAGAAAACAGCTGAGATAAACATGGAAGCAGATTATTTACCAGTCATGAGTCTCCTTGCCAAACTCTTCTACATTTTTCATTAAAAAAAAATCAAGGAAGGTAAACAAAAATAGCCCTTGGGAGGAATCAGCATCAAGGAAATAGCTCATATATTGGCATAGTCTCCGAGATTTATTTATTTCTTTAACTACGTCCTTTGGGGCCTAATGCATATGTTCACACACCTGGGTGCACATGCACAGACACACCTCCAGGTGTGTGCAGCCCTGCCAAACCTTGGCTTACAAGTGGAATGATGAAGAGGGACTGTCAGGTAGGGGCCACTTACCTTCAGGGCATCCTGGGTGTCATCCAGACAGTAGACCCGGATGCTGTACTCCAGGGAGGAGCAGCAGAGAGGCCCAAAGATGGCTAACTTCAGGCGCTTTGCTGCGGCTTTGGTGGTAGACTGCCCGACAAGGGCATAGGTGCTGAGGTTCTCTGTGAGGATGTGGCAGGCCTCTGCATCCAGCTGAATGTAGCAAGGGGTAGTGAAGTTTTCCTCTCCAACCACCACCACATCCTGAGGAAGAAAAGGGAAGGGGGTGTGTTTAAGTTACTGAGTATGCCTGTCAGCCACCGTGAATGGTGGGGGGTATGCAGAGTCTCTTCTCCTGAGTGCCACATCCTCAGCCATTTTTTATCTTTATTTTTTTAAATTTTGAGACAGGGACTTGCTAAGTTACTCAGGGTCTCACTAAGTTTCTGAGGCTGGTTTGCATTTCTATTGCCTCAGCCTTCTGAGTTGCTGGGACTACAAGTATGCACTACCATACCTGGCTTCTATGTCCATTCTTAATCATTATCTCCCTTTCTGCCCTTGTCTATACCACCTATATACTGATAAATGTCTTTATGTAGACGTCTTTACATATTTTTTAACTCTTCCTAGAAAGTACATTACTAGAATATACATGAAAATCCAAAAGGAATTCATAAATGCCTTTTGACTTCAGTATAACTTAGTTTATTGTTTCTGAGAACTGAATGATTTAATCTATAGTTCTTTTTTAATCTAAAAATATAATATTTTGCAATGTCATTACAACATAGCAGTTTGCCCCTAAAAATACACATACTTGAAAAGAATTAGTAAAAGTAAGACATTATGAAATATCATCCTTCTGTGTTCTTTCAAAATTCACCTGCCAGACACTTCCCAAAGAAAAACAACCCAGAACATATCAAACACACACACACACACACACACACACACACACACACACAAATTAGGCATGATCTCTATATAAGGCCAAGTGTAGCAGATGTCCATAGAAAGAAAAATCTGGTTAATCCCAAAACGTGCTCTGCTAACTCTGTTTTCCTATAAAACATTAGGGGTTTAAAGCTTTATACCCATCTTTACAAATATCTTTACTAAATGAAAAATACCATAGGTAATCACAAAGTGAATGATATATACTTTGTATATAATGCACATATATTATATATTCATGTGTATATAGGTGTATTAGTATTGCATACTTTATATGTTACAATCTCATATTTTACATATCATTTTATGAAATTCACATTAAAATGAATATTATTTGATAAGCACATTCTTCAAATATAGGTGGGTTCTGATGTAAGGAATGGGGCCCATTGATAGCATTGTCCTTAAGGTACAATGGTAACAGCTATAGAGGGACAAAGTGCCTCATACTATCCTAATTCTAGTAGAGCTTAGGAGATACCTCCTTTATGTTTTCCAAGGTTAAGTTCCTAAGTCTATATCTTAAATTCTTGCCTGCAATTAAGTGCCTAACACTTTCTGACCCTGGTGCAATGTGCAATGACTCTCCACCTCAAAATTTAAATTAAAAATATGTTTGTTTGTAAATATCTATATTCTGGTGTATAGTATCCATATTCCAAAAGGGACTCATTTAAGACTTTTGAATATCCTTTCTCTCTGAGTTAGGATATTCTTGATCATCCTTTTCTTTATGCCTATCAATCTGAAGACAAACTAGGGACTCTAGTCTCTCTCATTTTGAATATGACCTAAACTTCTACCCCACCATGTTTTGCTTTAGAAAGAAGGCCTCCCATAATTACTCCTGTTTGATATGCATGGACTCCCATCTTTATTCAGAAAGAACCTCCTCACCTCCCACTGTCCCTGTGCTGCCTGGTTTTTGAGCTGGATCTTCCAGTCCTCCGTACTGGGATCTGCACAGTGATGGAGAGTGAGGATGACAGGGCGGGTCAGCAGTGCTCCTGGAGGCCCACAGCTCACCACAGGGGTCAAGAGCATCTGAGAGTCTTCCATGGGTGGCCTGGTAGGAGAGCAGAGAACCGTGTCAGTGACATTTCATAGTAATTATGTACTATGTACTCGCTGAGATCTGAGATCTAAAATTGTACAAACAGTTCAAATAGTTTTCTCTGGGAGCTTTTTTTTTTGGGGAGGGGAGGGAGGAGGCAGAAATAAATGCAAAGACATGCTCTTTATACCAAAGCTTTGATCATTCAAGACTGGAGCTCTCTATGATAATGGTGCATTTCCCTGCATCTGTTTGATCCCCTCCCTCAGACACAGGTCTGCCTTTGGTAGCTTCCTCTGAATTCATGTACTGATACTTTTCAGGATGGAATGAGAAAGAACAGAGTCCTTATGAAGTTACATAACCAGCTTTTCTGATAATACTTGCCATTGGTCTCATAGGGTTTTAAATACTTCTGTGTTTTTAGGACCTAACTTGAAAAACACTTAAAAAAAAATCACTTCAGAATGAGGACACCCTGGAGCTAAACTTAGTCCCAATGACTTTCAGGAATAATTCAGGCTAGTATGGCAGATTCATACTTTCAAATATGACCAGAAAGATTATAGAGCTGTATTTCTATAGAAAGTTAAAATAAGATCTCTTTATTTGTATATTTCATACCCAGAATCTGGGCAGAAAGAACCTCAAAGATCTAAATTCTTTATTTTCTTATTTTTTTTTTTTTACTGCCTTATATCCTTTCCTTAACAAGATTTTAACCAACAACAAAATACTTAAGTTAACCTACACATTGACAGGTGAGAAGTTGAGTTGAGCAGATTATACAAAGTCTCACAGCCCGTAAGTGCTGGGATTTATTCATGCCTCTCCAACAATAGTCAGAATAGCCTGGCTTTAGAAATGTGAACCCACAGAATTTCACAAGGGCCCTCAGGAGGTCACTGAACACCAAAACACCACCTTCCATCCAAAGCAAGAATTTCTGAAAACATGACTGATATATGTGACTAGTACTTAAGACACACCCACAATGGTAGTTCGTTGCTACGAAAGGGTCACCTCGTTTATTATGCACTCAAATTAAAAAAAAAAAATCCTTAGCTTGGATGAACACAATCTGGTTTCCTAAGCTCTACATATCTTTGACCTGCTTTCTAACCCACTTTGTTTGGAGATTATTATATCTTTAAATTCTTTATTTCAGACCAAACATCCTCATTTTTTTTCAGCATCCACTGAGAAAGCATGGTCTCCAGATCTCTCCATATATTTATTTCTTCATTTTCTTTTTTCTTTTTTTTTTAAGAGAGAGGGACAGTGAGAGAGACAGAGAAAGAGAGAAACAACTTTATTTAGCTTTTCACATGGCCTTAGTTGCTTCAACACTCAGTTGTGTACGTGGTGCTAGGGTTTGAACCTGGGTCCTCGTGCTTGCCAGGCAAGCTCTGAAACTGCTGAGCCACTGCTCCAGCCCTATTTCTTCATTTTCATATGGAAATTTGTCAGTGTTTCAGTGTCTTCATTAAACAGGGCATCTTTAAATGAACCTAATATTCAAATAGAATAGGGGAACTACTACTTTCTTTGATTTTGAATGTGCATTTATATTCATATATCATAAAACTGATATGTTACTCATAATCAAAGAATTACTTATAAATATTATTTAGCAGGCTCCATTTAGAGGGGAAGATGGAGATGGTATGGTTAAATATCACCTTTATAAAATGAGGCAATGAAGGCCAAGGAGGTTAAATAATTTGTTAATGTTGACCATTCTAAGCATTCCTAACATGAAAGACTCTTAGGCTGAGTCTATATAGTTCTGTGTTTGTATACATGGCTTTTGAATCTAGCTGCAGTTACCTTTCTTTATAGTCTCAGGATGAATTTCTTAATGTTATATCTCTCTTCCAAATTTTGGTTGTATCTGCCAGTCTTTCATCCTTCATAAATCTCATATGCCTGCCATTTTTGCTTCCATCACAATAATTTATAATATTGCAATACTAGAATAAGGCAAGGTCAGAGATCTCTTTATGGATACTACTTGAAACCGCTCTCCCACCCTAACATCAACATCTTTAGTTATTTAGTTTGACCAAATATAAACCCATTAAAATGTACATTGTCTAGTTGACATCCCTTTCATCTTATTCACATGGATATTAAAAAGGACATATCAACATTCTTTGTAATTGCAATGGCCACATTTTTTCTAAAGAGAGAGGGACAGTGAGAGGGAGAGAAAAAGACAAAATCAATTTTTGTTAGCTTTTCATATGGCTTTCAAGTTGCTCCAACACTTTGTTGCATACATGGTACTGGGGTTCCAACCAGCATCCATCCTTGTGCATGCCAGGCAAGTGCCATAACCTCTGAGCCTCCACTCCAGCCCCTGCAATGGCCATTTGAAGCTGATTTTTTTCTATTCCTTATTTATGGTTTCTATATTATTTATTATAGCATCTAGAAGTTAGTTTATCTGGCTTAGCTTCATTTAACACTCAATAAACAATAGCAGTAGTTATTATTTTTAATATTATTGGAAGACAATTCTCAGGTTACTGTGAATTCTTAACTTTCCTTTCAAGTATGCTCATGCAACAGTTGCCTAAGAAGATAAAGATAGGGTCTGCCTTTGGAGCAAATGGCAGGTGGGTCTCCTTTTTATTACAAAGACTTCAGTTCCCTAAACTCAGAGGTCCTTTACTGGAATTCAGCACCTAAGTATATAGGTGTCATCTGAGGCTCATTAGATTCCCCTTTGAGAACTTGGGCTCAGAAAACTAGTCCAAAAAAGATGATATTCTGGATAATATAATTGTTGTGACTAATGAACTATCATTTGTCTCTGACCCGAGTGTTATATTATCAGTAGCCACAAAAATCATAATAGCTTAGAGATGTCACAGTTGACAATTATTATCAGTTCTAAAATATGAATTAAAATTTGGTATTTATTATCCTTAAAAAGTACTGGGTATCATTGCTTCGTTTCTCACTGTAAAATTGTACTAAGATCCACCAACCTGTATCTTTTCTCTGTTCCAGAAAAAAGCATTACTTTTAGTCTTTTAATATTATCTCCATTCTCTATGAATAACAACAAAGTTTTCTCTATTCAATCAAAAGTTTTGTAGGTATTTGGAAAAGTACTTATATTTCAAATCATAAGGTTATCACCAGCAGCTTGAGACCTCATTACTATCCCCTTTACCGCTCTGATTTTCATTTTCTCTTAACCCATTTTGTCCTCCTTCTTTCTAGTCTGAAATTCATTCTCTTACAACATGACTGAAGTTTTGCTTTCATTTTATCATACTTAATATTACACTATCTGCCTTAGGCAGTGGCTTTATTATTGCTTAATTCTACTTTTACTACCAAGGGAGAAAAAAAATCTGCAGTGATTGCATTTTCCTGAACACTATTCTTACATTTTAGTTACAAGTGTACCTTGAGTATTAAACTTTTGAGGAAGGAAACTAAAGTGGAATCCATTTCAAGTGGCCCTTGCAATATAGTTGGAGATTAGAAACATCTGTCTCTCAGTCTGGTGTCAGCAACCTGTGCTTGAAGGCAGGAAGGACAGGAGGCAAGGGTTCTTGTCACTGAGTTGGAACAGAAGGGAGCAGAAGATTCCCTGCTGGGTTAGGGAGCTGTCAGACTGGTACTCTCCAATCACACTACTAGCATGCAATATTGATACGCACTGTTCTTAGATGAGGTATAGTATGGGGGCAGAGGGACAATGGGTGTCAAAAGAATTTATTAACCCAGTGAGGTGGATAATGTAATGAATAGGGAAGTGGTGAAGCGGGATTCATAACAAAGAATGAAAAACAAAGAAGAAATAATAAAACTCTCATATGCTTTCAAGATGAAAGAAGCTGGATTGAAATTGGAAACATTTCCAAGTATATATATAGATAGAGTGACTTAAGATTTAACTATGTGAAATCAAAGGTCAGAGTGTCTAAATTCACATTTCCTTATTTATATAGATCGGAAATTAAACATACATAAAATAATAGAAAATAAATGTAAGTGATTCATGTTTTTAGAGAAGAATCTCACTCCATCATGTTTCATGTGTTACCTAAGATATTCCAGCAAACGAAACAGTCTGTAAATATTAATTGCAGATGATATGGAGATGAACACAGAGCAAAAATTAGCTATAGAAGCAGCAATTAAGAGAAATTCAGCAGTGAACAATGTTTAAAATTTCAGAGCCTTTTCAAAGACCAACAAGGACAGATAATATCAA
The DNA here is from genome assembly GCA_004027875.1 of Aplodontia rufa. Lineage (NCBI taxonomy): Eukaryota > Metazoa > Chordata > Mammalia > Rodentia > Aplodontiidae > Aplodontia > Aplodontia rufa. The sequence goes on from PVKS010050337.1 coordinate 9,900, forward strand.
GGTAAATTCTGGATGGGTCCTGAAGCCCCTAGGACAAAGCCTACAGAGAGGAGTTGGTTTTTTGTCAGACATATTTTTCATGTTTTGCTTGTCATTATCAGTGAAGAAAACTATACAGAAGTGCATAAATCACAAAACTTCCACATGAGCAATTTCATTTACTGCTCACGGTGCACCTGTAAGGTAAAGTATTTATATTACCTTTTTTTTTTTTTTCTAGTGGAGGCCACTGAAATCCAGAGCTGTTAATATGCTTGCCTAAGGACACAGAGCTAGTCATGAGCAAAGCTAGATTTCAAACACAAGTCATTTTGTTTTATCACACAGTGGTGTATTTGGGCTGTTTTGCCAGTATTGTTAGAGGAGAACTCCTTGGAAAGACTGTCTCCACTCACCTCTGTGGACATGAGATCCCTCTGTACATGCACATATTTTTGGTTAGGTCCCTCTGGATGACAATGCCTCCCTAGGCTCAGCTGCCTTTTCAAGCACATGCCCTACCACATAACTGGCAACTTGAAATATTTGCATCTTAGGTACCTGACAGGGAATATCTAATTCACTTGGTATCAAAAGCTCAATTGAGCAAAAAAAAAAAATATATTTATGGAAGCCACTCTGAAGGGCATTCCACCATTTCCCCAGACAGGAAAAATCTATCCCGGGGTGAAGCCAGAACAGCAAAGAATTGTGCTCCGGGCGGAAGGGCTGGATCTTTGTGGAATTATTTTACTGAATGTATACTTGGCCCTAGGCAATCTTTTTGCACTAAGGGACACTAATAAAAGCAGACTTTGCAACTCATTGCTATTTTTATTTTCAGGATGCTGTTAATTATATTATCAAAATGTCTTGTTCTTGAAGAACCAGAGAATGATAATTGAGCTTCTGGGAATATTCCACATTCCCCTTTTGAAAGCTTGGAAACAGTCAATTCATGATCTATTACTAGGAAATGTGCTGGGAATTACACCAAATCTTTTATATTCCAGCTGCTCAATTGACTATCTTATTTTTAATAACTTTATTTTCCCTGTTTTCTTTTTTTCATCTACTTCTTTAAATTTTTCCTTTCCTTTGAGACCAATAGAAAAGAACGTGTTTTCATAAAACCATCTTGAAGCATATTTTTTAAAAGTAGGATTTCAATAAATAAACACTGTTCAAAATCTGGACAGAGTGAGATTTACATATACCTAGAATCCACTGCCTTAGTCTTTTTATAGCTATTCTTTCAACTGTAACAATTTGGGACTCATGAATGAGAAAGCAGCCTTTTTACCAAAAAGGAGAAGTGACTGAGCATCACTGAGACATGTCAACTGCTATTTTACAAAATTCCATACTGTACCATGTTAAAATAAACAAAAATGATCTCTTGCATGATTACCCATCTAAGGAAATTTTGGGCTTCAACTTTATCCTAATACATTCCTAATATTTAGTAGATTTATATGATAGTTTGGGTGGCTTCTCCTAACTCACCTTGAACCATTCTGGAATGATTTCCACAAAGATCGTACCAAAAAAATTCCTAAAGGCCATCAATGTTCTGCAGGTGATGAACTATATCTACCTATCTACATATATACACATACAAACATATATATATATATATATATATAATTGTTCTTCCTCTTTCTTTACAAGTTGTTTTAGCGTCTCCACTGTCTACTACCTCCTCCCTCT
>PVKS010050338.1:0-11589 GCA_004027875.1 Aplodontia rufa
TTTTTTTTTTTTTTTTTTTTAGGGGAATAGAGAGAGTGAGAATAAGAAAAAGAGAGACTCAATTTTATTTTTTCATTTTTTTTCCCCTCCACTTAGTTCCTTATGTGGTGCAGTTACTTGCACATCATAGGCAGGTGCTCTACTGCTGAGCCACCTTTCCAGCCCAACAGTTGTCTTCTTTTAGCCTTGGAATGTCTCATTCCAGGCCCTCCTTAGTTTTAGATTCTTAGCTGAGAAATCAGAGGTGAGTCTTATTGGTTTGCTTCTAAATGTGATTTGATGTGCCTCTCTCCTGTGGCTTTTAATATTCTTTACTTTTTTTCTATGTTATTCATTTTGATTATGATATATCTCAATGAACTTATCTATCAGCCAATAGATAAGTCTATCTGGGGTCCTAGAAGCCTTCTGTATGTGAATAGCTGTTTCATTTCTGATATTGGAGAAGTTTTCTGTAACTATCTCATTGAAAATATGCTTTATCCCTTTAGTTTGTATCTTCATATTCTCTTCTATCCCAATGATTCTGAGGTTTGTTTTTTAAAATTTGTTCCAGAGTTCTCCTATATTCTGGTCATATTCTATAATTTTTTCTTTTACTGCCTTCTGTGTACTCAAGATCATATAACCTGTCTTTAGTGCTTGATGTTGTCTTCAAGAACTGAGATTCTGTTTTTTTTCCCTCAATTTATTTTTCTTATTAGTGCATTATAGTTTTACATAATGATGGGATTAGTTGTCACATATTCCTAGATGCAAACAAATCAGCAATACAATTTGCTCAATAACCCCCCTGCACCTCTCTACCTCCCTCTTCCCATCCCCTGATCCTTTACCTTTCTTCTTGGTTTATATTGTTCCTAAAAAACCCAAATACAGTGACATAATTCTTATACCTGTGAAGAACATTTTATAGATATATGGCTATAGTATACACAGTGACAATTATAAATGATTGGAATGTACCTTGCTTTATCTCAGTTCCAACATTTCCCTTTCTCCTCCCTTCCTATCATCCCTTGTTATTCTTCAAAATTTTTGACAATGGGATTAAACATTTACATTTCTGTACAGGTATGCAGCATAGCTTGTTCAAATATCTTGTGAAGTATCTCATAAATATTAACGTTGTATTTTTGTTCTATGGATCTAATACATGAGTTTGTCTACCTTACTCCCAAGTCTGGCTTTAGGTTTAGCCTCCACGAATGAGGGAAACCATTCGACACTTGACTCTCTGTGTTTGGCTAACTTTGCTTAGCACGATTTCTTCCAATGAAGGGCTGAGTTTCTCTTTTTCTACATCATATAATCTGTTAGTGATGCCTTCAAGTGTATTTGTCATTTGATTGAGCTTGCCTTTCATTTCTAGGTGTTCTCCTTGGTTTTTTTCACTACATCTATTTCTTTATTAAAGTGGTCTTTCATCTTCTGTAATTGCTTCTTAATTCCTTTCTTAAAACTTCTTTTAATTCTTTGAACGTTTTGGTAATCAAAATTTTATAATCTTTCTCTGGGTTTTCATCCACCTCACTATCACTAGGATCCTTTATTGGGGGCTGTGGATTTGTGGGGGAGATTTGTTTCCCTGTTTTCTCATGTTTTGGAGGTCTTGTTCTGGCAAATCTATCGAAGTGAATTCCTATTTCTCTTATTTTGTGTGAGTCCTTTTGTTTACTTGTTCTGAGGCTTCTCTATGTATTACCAAATCCACATATAGGTATAGATGCTAAAGGATGAGACTAGAGTTCCTTTTCTGGGTATTCCTTCTTGGGTCATTGTGAATTTTCAGGTTTTTTCTCCTCCCTTCTTTGAGTTGGACTAGTGTCAAGAAAACTTCAGATCAGCAGCAGAATCTGTAACTTGTAAACTTTTAGAGTCTCTGTAGATACAAACACCTCACAGAATAGGGTGAAACAAACAATAGCTACAACCACTGCAAACAATATACAGCATTAAAATAAATACTTGGTTCCTACTGTGACATCCACAATGTTACTTATCACAAAAATCAGAAATGGTTGGGTTACAATTGCCATCAGTTAAAATGGTAAGTAATCATATACTATTTCTGGCATTAAAGCAAACAACAGGTGTCAATTATGACATCTCCAGAAGTAATGATTGCAATAGCATCAATGGTGGGGTAGGAGTCATATAAACCAATTAGTTCTAAAAGATGGTGTGAATAGAGTGATTTAAGAGAAAAAGAGGAGCTGGAGCAGTTATGGTGCTTGCCAGGCATGCACAAGTATATGGGTTTGAACCCCAGTACTACATATACAGTGAAGTGTCAGAGCAATGAAAGCCATAAGAGCTAAATAAAAATTGATACTCTCTCTTTCTCACTGTCCCTTTCTCCCTTTAAAAAAAAAGAGAAAAGGAAATGTGATAGGAGGGCAGAAAATAAAGGTTATAATGTCGAAAAGTGAACAGAGAGAATACACAAGAAATGTAGGATGTGACGGTTAGGAAGGAGAAGAAAAAATGGAGTGAAAGAGTAATAGAATTTGACTGTTACCAGAAGGAAAGTGAGAAGGAAGAAAAAAAGGAACAGACAAATGAAAAACAGTAGAAAACAAAATGAAACCATACGTACTAATCAAAAACAGAACCCTCAAAAGGCAAGGCAAGGAAAAATAACAACATATTAAAAAAGCTAAAAATGAAACAAAAGAAGCAAATATATGTATATATGTATGTCCTTGAACCAATCAGGACAGCAAATGCACACACAAAAGCAAAAATGAAAGAAAAGGGAAAAAATCAGATTCTTTAAAAAAATTATTTTTTTCATCATAGTCTTACATATTGCAGGGAATTGTTACATATTCATGCATACATAGATATTGACAAAGAAAGTTAAGGGAGATCATAGTCCAGGATGTACCCCCCTTCATCCATTCCCCGATGTAATGACTCTTATGTAATACCCCCAGTTTATAGATAGAAATGAGCATATGCATGTATATTAGTTTTTGAAATTTCTGAGTTTCTCTGTGTACCTGAGTATAGTTTGGCTTTTCATGGGAGTTGAGTGTTCCCAGCACTATTGATAAACTCCTTTTTCCCTTCCTCCCTTTCTTCCCTCCCTCACTTCTCCTTGAACCTTCATAGTTATGGTTCCCCCAGCTCACGTGAAATTTCTCCTTTGGTGGGTTTATTAATTAAAGTAACTAACTATCACTCTATCTTAGGTTTTACTGTAGTTTCAGCATACCAGAAAAAGCAATTAGCTTTTAAGTCTGAGAAACAAATATTCTTAATGAACAACTGAAGAATTGTTTCCACAGAGGTGTTCAAAATGGTCAATAAAAGTAGATGGAAAGCCAAATCTTTCTTTCCACTTCTTGATTTATGTAGTGACTGTGAGAGCAAGGACTGAGGATTGTTACATCTTTACTGTTTTTATGTTCTTTCCCAGGTGACATTTGAGTTAAAAACTTCTTGGTTTCCCTTCTTGTCAGTATCAGGTGGGATGAGATGGAAAGTACTGTCAGCTGGAGTTTTGTTGCACAAGCCGGATCAGTGCTCTCCCAGGGTGGAGCCATTGCAGGGTTCTATGCAAGGAATTTTAGCAGGTGGGGCTTTGGTGTAAACAGGCCTTAGGGAGTTTGCTGGGTGGTGACTGTTGATTAGATCAACACACCCAGGGTGTGGCTGTTGCTAATCTTGATCTCAGAAGTCTTCCTGGGATTCCAAGTAAGATGGGAGAGCCAGTCTTTCAACCTGTCTGCTGCTAACAAACACAGCCTTTTCAGACTTCCTGGGCTTAGTGCCTAACACACCTGCTTGTTCAGATTCCTGACCTGCTTCAGCTGGTGACATGAGCCACTGGATTTAAAGCGGGAAGCCAGATGCACTCCTTTTTCACTTTTTCAACTTGAATCCCCCTGGGTAAAATATTCTTTAGTCCTATTCCACTCTCTTTCTTACGTTTTAAGGCAGGCACGTGCAGGACTGAGTAGCCATTTGATCAAATCTCCTGGTGCCCATAGGAGCAGCTGCAGCATGTCCATCTCAAGATAGCTCCTACCTCAGCTCTCCATGGCCAGAGGGAAACACAGAGCACTCTCCTGCACCAGTGTAGCCTCTTGATCAGCTAAGAGCAGGCTGCTTTTCTGATCTCAGGATTTTCCATGCTAAATCTGTCCTTTGTATTTCTCTGTGTACTCCCTCCCTCTGTGCCAAGCCAGTGTTGCTACTGCTGCTCCTGCAACCAGCTTGGCTTCAGTGTAGTTCTCTTTGATTAATGTACCCAAATTTTGGGGGTGGAGAGGTGACTCGGTGATATCATACTTGCCTAGCATGGGTTTGAGCCCTAGTATCACATACACAACTAAGTGTTGGAGAAATGAAAACCAGATGAAAAATGAATTAAAACTGATTATTTCTCTCTTTCTCTTAAAAAAAAGTACCCAAATTTGTGAGTCTCTAAGACACTCTGATTGTCTAATATTGAGTTTTAGTGGAGTTCATCCTTCACCCACCTCACAGAGAAGCAGTGCTCCTGCTGCTTGAATCCCAAGTCACTCAGCAAGTAGGTTGCAGCTTTCCTGTAGCCCACCATCTTGAATCCTCTCCCTGAGTTGGCTTTTTATTTTTCTTATTGTATATCTGTTTTTTAAAGATTAAAATTTAAAATTTTAGTGAGGTCAAATTTATCACCTTTATTACATGATCAAATGCATCAATTTTTCCTTTATGGTTTATATTCTAAAAGTTTGAAAGCTGTAAAAATTTTAATGTTTATGTTTTTATTCTTTTTAGAATTTTTTTTGTACTATTTGAGTCAGAGATCTAATTTACCCCATTTCCATGTGGACAGTCAATTGTCATATACCATCTAGTGAATATTTCATTTATGCTTACTGATCTGTAATTCTACTTCTGTCATATATGAAGTTGTTCCACTGCTCCATTAGCACACTTTTCAATATAGCTTGAGAAATAAGTCCTGATGTATTTATGAGTGTCAGTCAACTCCTAATCTTTAAAAATTCTTTTGGCTATACTTAGCCTTTTTTCCCACCTTTTTTGTTATTGCATTATAGTTGTACATAATGATGGGATTTGTTGTTATATATTCACACATGCACATGATATAATAATATAATTTGTTCATTATACCTCCCTAGCCTTTCCTCCCTCCCTCATCTCTTCCCACTCCATTGGTCCCTTTCTTCCACTGATTCTCCTTTCATCATTATTTTTTTGACTTTTCCAGTTTTTATTGATTGTGTGGGAACTATTTAATATCTTAGATGTGCAAAGTATTCTTTTATCTCACACTTTTTCCCACCCCATTTTAAGTTTTTAAAATAGTTTTTTATTTTAACATTTAGTATGTGCATTATAGGAAATAGAAAAACACAAGCAAAGAACAAGTCATCCAGTCGCAAGCAGCTCAGTTGGATGTGTCTCTTTAGGTTGTGTGCATACATATACAACATCCCATTTTGTGTGATTGAGATCATAGTTTGTGTTATGCTTTCCCACACATCATGAATATTCACCAATTCAAAATCCCAAAGCTACATGAATATTTTTGACAACCAAGAATACACTACACCAACTCAAATCTGTTAGAAAAAAATGTACTCCTTTCTTGGTGACAAAAATTTCACTGAGAACAGAAATGGCAACAGGCCTCTAGATAGACATATTGGCAGAGTTACAACTAAAATGATTCTGTCCTTTTTTAAAAACAGAGAGGCAGAGAGAGAGAGAGAGAGAGAGAGAATCAATTTTTATTTAGTTTTTTCATGTGGCTTTCATTGCTCTAACACTCCGTTGTGTATGTGATGCTGGGATTTGAACCCGCATACTTGCGCATGCTGGGCAAGTGCCATAACAGCCGAGCCACTGCTCCAGCCCTGATTCAGTCTTTTAATGCTCAATTTAAAATGTGACAAAGGAACAGAATACACCCAGCATGTTTCTAAGAGGGTTCATTATCAGATTTCTACTACTAAAATATTAGCAAGAATACACATTCCTATGGAATTAATATATTCCTATGGTATAGCCAGAAGATACACACACATCAATGGCTCACATCCAAATTTTAATCCTTTTGAGCACTTGCTCCCATCTTTCCTATGTGCTTCCTTCTGTCCCTCTGCTGCTAGCCTAATGAACATGTCCTGATGCACACTGCCCAGAGAGAAAATAATTCAATGTCCAATATGCATGTTTTCTGTCAATTAAAGCAAAAAGATATTTAGAAGTTGGCTGATTTGCTAGCTCTACTTTTTATAATATACTGTCAACTCAACTCAGGCCATATTGGGAAATAAAGTATGACCTTTGTGCACAAAAAACACACGTACTTTAACAGAAATGCACACATAGATCTATGGTTATAATCTAAAACTATCTTCTAGATATTGAGATACTAGCAAAGAGCACTTCCCCTTACCCTTCCTCTTTTTCCTCTTCACCCTTAAATTCAGGACTTAAATTCAGGACTACACCTAGCTCCAACAGGTGGATTAACAAAGGCCATTCCCAGAAGATAGTTCTTCCTAACAGCATATAAACAGATATTTATGTAGGGATTATTTTGCTACTGCTAGCAAATTTTGGGAATTAGAATTTATTACTTAATGCCTAGCAATATTAACTAAAATGCACGTATAACAACGTCTAGACAATCTGAACTAATCTAAGGAGCACAGATCGCTTCTCTCTGCATACTTTGTCCTCCCACTATCTACCACTCAGTGAACCGTTGACATACTCTGTCAAGTTTAACAATTCCATTCCCCTAAACAGTAACCATTTCTATGTAATAACAAAAAAATTCTTGGGATTGGAGCAGTGGCTTGGTCATTATGGTGCTTGCCCAGCATGTGCAAGTATGCAGATTCAAATCCCAGCACCAAGTACATAACTAAGTGTTAGAACAATGAAAGACACATGAAAAATTAAATAGAAATTGATTGTCTCTGACTTTCTCTCACTGTCCCTCTCTCTTAAAAAAATTTCTAAAATGCATTACGTTATTCTTCTACTTTTACCGTGTTGTGCACTTTTAAACATCTAGAAAGACTAGATGTTTCCAACAAGGACTTAAGTTTCCCACTATACATACAGTAGCAGTGAATAAATTGCACACATTTCTTAACAAAGGCTAGACTCTGAAGGGAAAAAAAATCCCTTTTATCAAGGCTATAATTTTTTTTAAAGAGAGAGGGACAGTGAGAGAGAGAGAGAGAGACAGAATCAATTTTATTTAGTTTTTCATGTGGCTTCTGTTGCTCTGACATTTCGTTGTGTATGTGGTGCTGGGGTTTGAACTCATGTGCTTGCACATGTCAGGCAAGTGCCGCAACCACTGAGCCACTGCTCCAGCCCCGTCAAGGCTATAATTTGAAAATATCTTCCAAATAGGAACATTCTGTGGTTAGATATATACACATTTGCAATGCGTAGAGATGACTAACAATTTTGCTTCCTAATTAGCTTAAATAACAGTCTTTCATATGATTTTAACACAAAGTATACTCAATGTGTTAGTTTACTAGCTCTACTTTTGTCATACACTGGGAACTTCTTTAACGTCCAGATAGCCTGGATATAAATTAGAACTCATTTGTCCTTTCTATATACTATGTACACAGCATAGCAAAACAAAATTCGTAGGCATAAGGGAAGATGGTCAACCTTGCTTCACAGAAAAACACATTGGTATAAAGCCTGACCTTGATCAACCCTCTCATTGAATAGATGAAGGAGCTAGTTGTCTAGTATCATACAATGAGTTCATGGCAGAAGTTGGTCTGGGATTCAGTGCTCCAACCCAGCATACACAAAAATATTAATTCTGGGGATCTGTTTCTAGTTTCTTACCAAAGGCTCTCTGGTCACTCTGGAAGCTGGATACTGTCTTGCCTTACTGAGAACATACCTAAATGGAGCATGCCAACTTCTGGGCCTCCTGATTCTGCCTGTCCTGTCCACATTCCACAGCCCTCTCCCTCCTCATGCATTTCACATATACCCAGTTTCAAACACCAGCCAGGTGCATCTGGGATTACTCAGAAGCAAGTGTATTTCAGTGGGAGAAGCTGTTGAGAAGGCAAAGAAGTCCCAGAGTCCAGTCTCAATGTTGCCTCAACCATTCTCCTTTTACTGATAACCATTCATCCAAAAACAACTAGAAGAATATTAAACTATTTTTAATGTAGGGGCTGGTACTTTACATACATTATCTCCTTTAATCCTCCAAACAGCCTTTCAAGGTAGACACTATTATAATCTCCATTCTACAGATTAGTAACCTGAGATTTGGAGAGGTTAAGAAACCTGCCTAGTGTTGGGCTTGCATCTCAGGCTAGTCAGAAACCTAAGATGATGGTCTTAACTGAAGCTACTGGCAGTCCCAGCCAGCTAGTGTGTCTGATGAAGTTGGCTACACAGAGAAGAAAGGGGAGAGCTGTAAGAGCTGTCCATTGAAACTGAATATTCAGTTTCCCAGATACCAAGAAAAGAGATATGGGTATTTCTCAATTGCTTCATACCTGCAGGAAGAGGGAGGGTGTTTGGCACATCAGAGAAAACTCTATCTGGCATTTCAAAAGGAACTATTTCCTCATTTCCCACCCTTTCACTCCTTCCTTCTCTTCTTTTCAGTTTACCCCTCTCCTCCCTCCCTAGGGACTGTGATTCATCATTTTTCTGGAGTGGCTTTCCCAGGGGGACAGCTAGAGGTGTTGGTAGTGTGACCTCTGGCAGTCAGGGCTTCTGCTCCCCTCTTGAGGAGCACAGGCAAGGAGTGCATGCTTCCCTATGAGGATGGCTCCTGTCTACATTCTTACAGTTCTCCCCTGTGCCTTAATTATCCCTGGCCATTTGACATCTCCAAGTCATAAAATTTCAATAGTTTACCCCCTCAGGGGCCTGGCTGGTGCAACCAGGAGAAGGCCAAACCCTTAGTTACTCACCATTTACATCTGGCCTGTCCTCTCCCTACCTCCTCATCAATCATACTGGCTGCCTGGGATTGCTCAAAGCTTCAGGAAGGGGCATCATTACACCATCTTAGGCAGAAGTGTGGGGGACCCCAGGGGAGCAAGGATTTTGAGTCATGCTTTTCCCTTCATGCTGCATCTTTAGCTCTCCTTGCCTCCTGGAAAAGTCATCTTTTCAGTGAATTGAAACACCTTGGAAGGAGGCCCCCACATCTCTGGAGCATCAACTTAAAACAGCGCTTGTAGAATAACTGACTTCTGTACAGCCCAGCTATTTCACATTCTTCCTTACCCTCCCTCCCCATCTCCACGCTTCCTTTCCCTCACCATATTTTCAGAACTAAGGTACGCAGAAAAAGCTGGTTGGGATTGTTCACAAGCAAATACAGCCTAAGTAGAAGGAACTAGCATGATCACAAAGATCAGAAAGTCCCAAATGCTAGTAAAGGGGTCCATCTCCCCTGCTCTCTCACTCATTTTGGTCACTGATAACCACTCCTTATGTAGTACATCAGCTTTACAATGTGCATAAGACATTGTCATGATCACAGGATCCTTGCAACAACCCTGTGAAGAAGGCTGTGAGATCAGTAGAAAAAGGATGTGGGACAGTACAGAGAAAAGAGGTTTGTCAAGGACATCAGATATTTTTAAACCTTCCCAGGTGATTTCAATGTGCAAGTTTCAATTCACTTCTCTAGCACATCTTTACTTTCTCTGATTATTTGTTCCCCACTTCCATTAAGAATTCACAGTCACAACTTCTTCAGTTTTCCTGACTTCCCTGGGAAATTGAGGTAGGGGTCCTATTGAGAACAGTGTCGATCTTTGGGTTCCTTGCCAGGCACCTCAAGAGCTGCTGAATGAATCCCCCGAAAGATTATCAGTACAGAATTTCCAATAAATTTTGTGTTGGTCAATAAACCTTTCCTCACTGTGTTCTCACATGCCCAGTTATAATAGCTAATCCCTTCAGCACTCACATGATAGTTCTTGATTAAGTATCTACTGTGTGCTAGAGAAGTTGGAGGACGTTCCAAATGTCCCTTGAAGGTTTATGGAGCTGTGCCAGGTTATTGGTGCACATTGTCCTTGCTCTCTCCTCTCTCACATCACTCAGTTCCTGCATAACCCTCAAGGGTGGTCTGTTCTTTCCTTCATGCACCTGGTGTTAGGTTTACTGAGTGCTTGTATCTTGATTATCCCATACAAAACAAAGGAAAGACCAACTTGGTTTCTAGCCAGCAGCACAGTGGAAGGGTTTGAGATGAGCCTTATGGAAGGGTTTCAGATGAGATAAGCAATCAAATGATGGCAACAAAGGGACAAAGTGAATATGTGCCAGAATAGATGTAGAAAACGTTGGCAGCTTTCAAAGACTGACTAATTTGTGTTTCTGGAGAGGAAGGACATGGAGGACAGGTTCTTGGAGAAGAGCTTTTGGGAAGAATTTGGATAAAGTCATCCACCTCCTTTCCATCTCTTTAACTCCTTCCTTTCCTTATGCACTAAGTTCCAGGTATACTATGATGAATGAAAATTAAGACCTACATTTTTCTTTTCCCAGGAGTCTGAAAAGGAGTCTTCCAGTCTTGTCCTACAAGCCTGCATAATGGTGCTGTCTTAGATAAATACCACTGTACAAAGAGACTCAGTTATTCTGCAGCTGGGGTTTTGGGGAAACTATATATTGGAAAATGTTTAACACCTTGATTCCCAGGGATAAAGCCTTGATTTGTAGCATTTTCCAGCTTCTGTGATATATATACTCACATGGTGGCCAATTTTAAGCTACTGATGTGATGTTTCTGAATCCAAAGTTGGAAGTGATTCTCATAATCCTCTCTTAAAAGCCAGTGCCAACTCTTCCTAGCAAATTAGTCTATGAAGGGTTATCACTAACCCTCTTTTTACAATTTCCTTTATTTCCCATTTTATTCATTTATTTTTTAAAAAAAATTTATTAGTGGATTATAGTTATACATAATATTGGAGTTCCCTTTGAAAGAAGTATATAAGAATGGAATATGGTTTGCTCCAATTCACTCCTCATTACTTCTCCTTGTCCTCTCTTCCTCCCTCCCCTTATTCCCAACCTTTGTTCTTTTTATTTATAGTTTTTAAATAGTAGTGCATTATAGATATACTCAAAGGTTAAATTCAGTGTCATATATTCATATGTGTATATGGGATAATTTGGTCAGTTTCATACCAGGTTCTCTCTGAACAGTTTTGACCAATTATTTGGCTGAGCAAAAGCTTTTTTTTTTCACATTTATTAGAAGTATATAGCGATACAGGATACAGATGAGGGGGAAACATTGTCAAAACAGTAGCAATCAATGTGTATAAACTTTGTTAACCAGGGGTAATGCTAACACATAGATAAGCTACTATAGGTTTCATCTATTGCAATTTCCCCCAGAAGAACTCATGTGTTAAATGGGTATCTAGTGTAGGAATAACATCGGCTTCTGGGATGGTTCCCCCATCTTCCCAATCACCAGACTCCTATGAGTTCTTCATATACCCTCCCCCCTCCCCATCCCCTTCCCTACACCTCCAAGTTACCTAGGGAGCTTTCACCCCTGTTGCATTGAAAGTCATTCAATTT